>MU190359.1:26650-52181 GCA_016904865.1 Pissodes strobi
TTTGATAGCCCATGAAAAATAAGTGAACACGTGTTTTTCTTTTTTTTATAAGCCAATTATAAGCCAAAAAATGAGGCAGATACAACGCCTTGAGATGTGCTTATGACGTCACAATACACATGAATTGTTACGTCACACCATGCATAGTATATTTATATATACAAAACTAAAAACTGGTATATCTCTTGTAATATTCATCTTAGTGGAAATAAAAAATACGTATCGATTTCTTTTTCACTCTTCTATAGTTTGCAATAAAAAATAATCAGTTTAATTTCTCAGGAGACTTTCTAATTTCCCTACAGCCAGGGAAATTTCCTTCCACAATGGTTGTTTCTCTCTGCAAGGAGATGTGAGTAGGTATTTTTCAGGGTAAAAGATAATAGACTGTTCTGCCAGTAGGTCCCTTTTCTCTTGTGTAACCCCGAAAAATGAGCATTGTTGCGCGGGAATAACTACGCTTTTTTCAGAATTTATATAAAACCTAAGTCTTGTAATGTTTGTGTAATTTAATTTATACTTTTAAGCTCTCTTTTGAATTACCAATAACTAGCCAATCGACTAAGTAGAGTACGGTTTTTATACCCTTTAATTTTACATATCTTACAACTGGTTCGAGTTTTGTGAAAAGATATGGAGCTGTACATAAACCAAATGAAACACAATTAAATTGGTATAATACGTTGCAAAAAACGAATCTTAACAACTTTTTTGACTAGTGTGCATAGGGATAAGGAAATATGCATCCTTAAGATCAGTTTTCCCCAAGAATGCGTATTTAGAAATTAATTTTTTTGCTGTGCTATGTAGTCTTCTATTTTGCTAACCGGAGTGGTGTCCAATTGAAAGGCATTTTATAATCCTGTACCCACTCTATTATTGAACTGTTCACCTTTAATTTCTGCCAATTTTGAACGAATAATTCTAGTTCAGACGGTTGGCTAATTAAATTATTGAAAGGGAGGGCTAAGGCACTAATCCCAGGGACCATAGTTGTTTCTGTAATTGATACAGTAGTTGTCTTGGCAGGATTTAGTACTCTCTTTGAGATTTAATTTTGATGGTCTGAGGACATTACAGTTGGCAGCTGGTGGATACTTCTCTATCCTACTGTTTGTTCTTTTTTTTTTTTTTTTTTTTTTATCTTTTAGTCTTTTTAATAAGTGATTGTACCATCTTCTGAGTATGTAGTTCTGGCCTCGCAGGTATAATTTCCTCGTTTTTTTTTTTTTTTTTTTGCCTATTAACAAAGCGTGGTCTTTACTACTTTGTTCTGGACCATCTGGTGCTTCTGATGTTGGTAAGTCTTAATTCGGATAAGTTATTTCCTCAGCTAGCGTGAGAGGATCTTCTAATGCATCTGCAAATGCAAAAGATTTTCCTTGGTTTTGCTACTTATTATATCGATTGCATCTGCAAATGCAACGATCTATTACCCTAGTTACAGCATCTGCAAATGCTGCAATTTTTGTTTTTGAACAGAAAAATAGGTTCATGAATATGTTCACTACCTGCAACTGCAATTGCAGACAGTGGGTACGATCGATTGTATCTGCTAATACAACGAACTATTCACCTTTTTGCTTGCTGCTTAACCCTGGTTATGCTTTCGTCTGCATCTGCAAATGCAACGATTTTTTAGCATATTTACAGTATCTGCAAATACTGTAATTTCTGTTTTGAACAGAAACCAAGAGTGTAATAATTCGCTACCTCCAATGCAATGATTTTATGTAAGAGGGTTGCAATAGTATGGTGGTTATTTGTTTTTGGTGGTTATTTGTGTTTGTCTGCAAATACATAGCACTATACCGTTTTATTTTTGTCAATACATATATCCTTTACATCGGCAAATGTAGGGATATAGTGTGCCTCTAACCACTCCCACATAATACACCTACTGACGTGGAGGCTGTTGGGGCCCTTCACATCTGCAAATGTGAAGACCAATTTTAGTTAAGTTTATTCGTATCTGCAAATGCGAATTTGTAAATAGGTATTGATATTATTGATTAACATCTCCTGCAAGCAATGTTTACTCCAATTTTTTCCCTCAGCGGTCGGCTCATATCAACACGAATTGTTTAAAAATAATGCGTTCCGGCACACATCGCTTCGACAAAGCCGAACGATAACATTCCGATAAATTTATGACGAGCGGCTAAATCCCGAGTTGCAATCCAAAATACTGCGCGCGATGCGACACGAATCCATGTCTACGTCCTAGCAAAATTTCTATTAATTTACCTTTTTCCCTTAATTTTGACTACGTTGGGGTTTGGAACCTTCGGCAACATGCACTAAAACAGAGTTTTATCCACAATACCGAAACAGAATATTTGCACTCGACGCGCGTTTCGCTAACCATGTTAGCATCATCAGGAGATGATTAAAACTGACTTAATTTTGGGTTACTTTGGGTTAGCCTTGGGTTAGTTTTGGTTAGCACTTGGTTAGTTCTTGTTGATTGATCCCCCGTTGCGAGCAAAGCGAACGGAGGGGCATGCAAAGCTATAATAATACCCAACTTGGGTTTTAGTCGCTCCTAAATTATGAGTCAGGTTGCCTTTGTGGCTAGTTTTTAAGGGTTAATTTCGTGACAAAAGGGCACTCTTCGATTTACTTAATTTTTATTTATTTATTTTTTAATTATTTATTAATGCAGTAATAACAATAATTACAATATACATAGTCCTTAATCCTCTAGACAGTGTTTTTAACACTGGTATTGAGGATAATTGCATTTTAGTAATAATAACAGTACGATTTCCTATAAACTCTCTAGTATTGTGGCTATGAATATCCTTTGAAATTATTATGATAATATTTGATTTTTGAGTTTTATTTATTATCCTGTAGATAAGTGAATCATGATTAAATATAACTTTTAGTTTTTTGTGTTTCAATATTTGCATCAAATCAAATTGTAGTTTATAGTCCCACATGTGACCCATACGGGGAACAATTATCGAAAACGTGATAATAATGCGAAGGCATTATATCCATTTGTTTCTATTTTTTATATTCCTTTATATGGTAAAAACGTTTTATTCTATGTAAAACATTAATAAATGTGCATGGCGACCGGTATATTTCGTTAGTCAGCCTTTTGATTGTGTTATGTAACCACTTTTTGTGATTGAATAGTATTGCTTTGGTAGGATGTACGATTACGATTAGACGAGATTACTAGAGAACGATTCGAATAGCTCGTATCGTTTACTTTTGCTTATTATTTATGTTCATTTCGATATAATATATTTCAATTCCGAATATATTGTTTGATTCTGTGTATAATTGTGCACAGACGACAAATGTAACAATGTTTTGTCTTGCCCTCGTATATAAATAACAGTTTGTTAGTAATTTTTGACTGTAACCCGTTCGCACTCTATTTTATTCTAATATAGTTAGTTTTAGAAGTTTGAGAGTATTTTCCATTTTCATTTTATTAAGTAAAAAATTGAGGGTTACAAGTGTCATATTTATTCATATAAGATAACCAGGTATTTATGTATATTTGAAATTTTGGCATATAATCTTATGTGAACTCACCCCCTGATTCGCTTCTTCCGATGAATATTGCTCCCTTTTTTCGCCTCGTTTGCGAGCAAGACATATCACTACACATACACTGTACTTGAAATACGATTTCTAGGCATTTTTCTTCTTAAAACCAAAAGAAAGAACCGATTTACGGATTCTTGCTTGTCACCGATCGGTACAAAATTGTAATGACGCATCAAGGCGATGAGATCGAGCGGCTAGCCAGGGTCGGCTGAATCACAATGTTTTTAGATAACTTCTTTAAAAATTGTACCGATTGGGAAAAAGTTGTATACTACAAAGTGTAATGAGGGACGGCGAAGATGCGAAGGATAATTATGTTCTCTTATAACATAATTTCAGCAGCCTATATTATATTTAAAAAACTGATTAATGAGTTCGAAGATGCATTTTTGGATATTTACAATAAAAGGTCTCTCTTTGTGAGCTGTTGTTAAACTATCAAATTGAAAACAGCCTTTTGACGCCTTTTGAAAACTGTGAAAATCAACTAAAATTGATACCTATTTCAACAATTTTTCTTAGCATTTCAAATACACTTCTTAATAATATTGTTCTAAACATAATCATAGCCTTTTGAGCAGAAAACAGGAAACTGGAGACTTAATTAATAAATATTAGACCCCAATAATATATCCAAACTAACCCAAAAACTATAATCTGAAACATGTTTTATCATTAATAACCTACCTTAAAATGAAAAAGAACCAGATATAAGATTTTTTCTATTAAAGCAAATAGCAGGTTCTGACAGCTTCGTAATTTTTTTTTTGTTTTTTTAATTCACAATTTTATCATAAAATATCAAAAAATGGAAAAGATGAGTATTGTCGTTTGACAGGTGTCAAAATGGTTAACATTTTTCGATTTACCGTGGTCGACTTAGTACAGAAATCGATATCTCGATCAAGATCTGTCATAGTCGTTCTGCTTTTGGATATTAGATTCCAATTTTTGACAGCTAACACCGGCTCACCTGTCATATATAAAAGGTTGTGCCCATGGTAAAAAATTATGCTTAAGATAACCCTAATAACATACCTAAATTTCATCCAAACATTTTCCGTTTAAATATTGCCGAGTTATTTGGATGGAGAAAATACACTACCAAATTTGACATTACTATTATCTATTATGACACCTTTATATCTATAGTGATATTTCACCACCTACCTATTTTGATAAATTGGATATTCAAAGGTTTTTGCTTTGAAATTTCATTTTCCTTTAAAAAAAATCGAATGAAGCGCGTCTGAGGGCTGAGTTCATGACTCACAGCCTTTAATATTATTTATGTATGCAGAAAAAGGTAAATAAATTGCAATTTAATTTTTGATTTAAAAAAATAGTAAAAAAACGATATCAGCCATAATAGCCGCGCTTAAAGTAATAGGTATTAGCCCAATTACGTTTCAAACTACACATTATAAAGAAAAGAAATTAACAAAAAAAGCAAGTTTTTATTAAATTTTTTCGAAATTTTTGCATCTAAAATGTCTACTTAACTGTGAAATTTTAAAATAAATTGCACATGTAGGAAGTATTGATACTATACTATTATACCATCACAAAGTTATTGATACTATACCATTATAGCATAACAAAGTTTATACTTAAAGTCCGTTCAAGTCTATTGCGCTGTTACGTCATATCATTCCATCTTTCTTTATGCAATGAACGTATGTACTAAATTGGTCCGTCAAATTGGAATCTTTGACATCGATTGGCGTCAATGTAAAAATATCATAACGAAAATAACAGATTTAGTTCATGTATTGATTTGTTGGTGGTTGGTTTGTGTGTTACGCTAATAATTGCTAATAAAGATCGTTTTGAGATGCGCCACCGGTTCAGTGAGAAAGAGCAAGCTTTAATTTTAAAATTAGTGCATTATTTCACACGTGAAAAAGATGCTAGTATGCCACTTTTACCCTGGAAAGCTGTGCACAATGTAAGTAATATATATTTTTTATTTATTTGATAATACTAAAAAATTATATCTCTAGAAAAAATGTATTTTTGATGCGTAAACATCTTACGCGGCGATATGAGGACAAATCTCGGCAAATGAGACGGAAATGCGCAAACCAATTCTAGCCGCTAGGGCGGTATTATATACAATTTTACCATTTAAAATCGTTTTAAATGGATTTTAGACCATAAAAAAGCATATTTTAAATCAAACGAACCGTCAAAAGTATTATTTTTCAATTATTATATTCGCAGTGTATTTGGATCCATAGCACAGCTTATTCTTAATGAACGGTTGAATTTAAAATTAATTTTCGCTTCAAAATCCACGACAAATTCGTCCGAAGCCATGGCTATCGGCGTAAAAAAGTCCGATTTTTCGGATTTTTATACAATTTTGCAATTTAAAATCGTTTTTAAACGGATTTTAGACGATAAAAAACATATTTATTTTAAATTAAACGAACTGTCAAAAGTATTATTCAGATGTCCAGACGCTTAAAACAATATTGTCATAGCCCTCTTCTAAAATTTGAAAAAGTTGGTTTTTGACTTTCCCAAATCAAAGGATATCGGCGCACGATTACTAGGTAAATAAGCTGTTGTATGTATGTTGATGTTATTCATGGTGGCATTATATTTTCGTGTCCCATTTGTGCATTGAATTAATCCACTCCGAAGCTGCCATCAGTAATAAGTATGTAAAATTGATAAAAACGGAACGTGCTCTGGAATAGAAAACAGGTACAGAGACATCTTTTGGCTAGTGTAAAAAATAACGTACGAGTCTATCTAAGACGTACGGATCTTTTCTTTTGACGTCAGAAATTCTGACGTAACAGCGCAATAGCTTTGAATGAACTTTAACTCCTCTTCGCAGCAACACTTTACTACTTATATTGTGAAAAAATCCGTACAAAATATGATTCATAGACAACAATAAACTACGAATAATTATATCAAACATAAACCAATCATTCGAGAATTTTAATATTAACAATGGTGGGAATACCTATCAAGAAAAATAAATCAACTAACTTACACCCAGTGTAATAAATTAACTTAATTAACTAGCACTAGATCCATCAATGCAAAGATACATGCTTTTACTACATACTTTAACAGATCAATTAGCTAGACCTAATTACAATAATCCTTTATTATTTTTAAAATTTTACATAATCTCTGATTTTATAGAGACGTTTTTCTATAATATATATTTTTACAGAATAAAAGTTTCTTCTGACTATTTACCAATATATTAGGAAAATGAAAAGCAAATACGAATTGTATAATGCTTACTTATTTACCATAAATGCAATGTATTTGGAATTATAAATGATCACGACCAGGCAATTTAGCCTATAGAAACACAGTTAATAATAACTGTAATATGTATTTAACCAAGGGGAGATTATTGAGATGGTTAAACACATTGTTTTAATCACAAACTAAATTAAAACAAAATCTTAATAACATTAAAACCTCATCAGGCAAGTAAGTAGAAGCTGGCCTTAGTATCAAATGTCATTTTGATATTTTGTAAGAGAGTAAAGCTTCCTACACCGCATATGTGATCTTCGTCTGTTATTAAAAATTGTATGCTCCTTTAATGGGAGGAAATGTTCAGTTTGGGACTTATTTATAAACATACATTATTATCGTGATTGTGATTATTACAGACGGAATTTACAATAATTTGTGCTTAGCGTAATTTACAATTTAATGGTCTAGCACCGATATCATCTCCTGGTTAATTATGCTTAATTAATAATCTAATCATGTTTCGTATCTCTAAGAACAGAATTGGGTAATTTGCTTGTCTATTAATGATATGATACAGCTCCGAAGCCTCACATGATTTGCATATCGCAGTGTAATAAATATCTTAAATCCGTACACATTAGTTTTGATAATTCTGATAATGCCATGAGACAAGACGTTTGTAGTTTCAATATGCGTTTAACTTTATTCGAGCAGTGTTCTTTTTTAATGGAAATGTCAAGAGAAAACTAGCTACAAGCCAGATTATATACTGGCATAGGCTAAGGTCTAGGAATACCTTTGAAAATATCGGTAATCTAGTTTTAGACTTGACACATCCCAGAACACATCTGTTGGGATTAATGTCTGGCAGATCGCCCTAATATCTCTTGCAGAGCCAGATTATGTCACTGACAGGAGAACATAAATCAGAAATTACCTTAAAAGGTTTGGCTCCTTCCAGAGTTCCTAACATATACAAAGAAAACATCTTAACATTTTTATTGCTAATAGTTCTAGCTGAATATTTTCGGTTAGAAATAGAAGATGCTAATAAGAGTTAAAAATATGAAACAAAGTTAAAGAATTAATATTGTACATTTTGCAAGCAATCATAAAGACGTTAAAGGCGCAACCTTTCTGCTGAAGAAAAGTATCGATAAGTAAAGAAAGGAAACAAAAAGCAAGACATTTGTAATTAGATGCATGCTTCTACATGACGTGCCAACGAAACAGGGGCCAATTTTTGACTTTCCCCCGCATCTTAAATATAAAAACAAAATAGTCGTAGGTAAGTATTTATTATTTTTTTCAATAGAATTCAGAAATCAATTTAATTAAATAATAATAAAATAAATCGACTTATAATAAGCAAGAAGCCAATTTTGTTTATTCCTCAATTTATTATTATTATAATCAGTATTTGCGAATTTCCTTTTTATGTCATGTAATGATTTATTTTATTCAAATTCAAGTTTTTAGCGTTAAAATGGAATTTTCCCGTATATTTCTATGAAATCCTTGCATTGCATTTTTTTCACTTTTGTAATACAGAGTAACAATTTGCAGCCCCGTCTCCAGGCCTTAGGCCGCCCGAGGCGAGCAGGATTTGGCCGCCCCTTACAACAGAACAATTAATAAGTCAATAATGACCTATCCGGCGAATAGGCGCCCGCGCGGTTTTTTAACCGGTAAGTTCCGATATAAGGAGATGACCTGCAGGATCTATATTTTCATGGTAGATGTACCACGTAGGGGCTACCTGGAATTAAATCGGGGATGCCGGTGCTCAATTTTAAGGGGGGATTTTGGGGAGCTATATTGAAATCGCGTGGTTTTTCGCGATTTCTAGCTAAACGGGAGCTCTGAGCGAAATTTTGCCGCGATCAAGCTCCGCGCGGCGGAGTTGGGGTTGGCTGGTTAGTGGGTACCCCCCACCGCCCACATCCCTCCGTTTCCCGAATGTTTATCGAGAAGTGGGGGAAATCGCGAAACATGTTTTTTAACGGATAGGTTCCGGCAGAGAAAAGAAGAATTTCGGCAAACAGAAAAAACCGTATTTTTTATCGACCTAACCTTCATTTTGTCCCCTAGGAACCGGAACCTACCTGGAACATATCGGTTTTTTTTTTCGATCGATTTGAAATTCGGCATGTAGGTAGAGGACCTCAGGGCCGACAAAAAAGGTTCTTTACGAAAAAAAAATTCTTAATTTTCGAGAAATCGGCCGTTTAAATTCGAGAACGGTCGTAGCTCCAAAACTACGAGTGATACGAAAAAATTACATACCACCAAAAATGTGTATTTCGACGGCATTTAGCTATGACCGTTTTTTGCGAAAAAAGGGGATGTTTTTCAAAAATAATATTTTTTTACCACCCTGTATATGCATTTGAAAATTTTATTTTTATGTTAATAACATGTAAATGGACCCCTTTAATTGTTTCCGTAATAAAAACGGATATTTTTTTTGGAAAAAAATCGAGAATTTCATTAAATCGGCTATAATAATTCGAAAACTGTAAGAGTTAGAGGTTAAATGGAAAAAAGATGGGTCCCGTCGGGTACTATAATGTGCCGTATCCAGTTTAATCGTATGACGTTTCGTTTTTTTCCAAATGGACCAAACGTAATTTTTATATTTTCTTCATTTGCGTAGTAACGGAAGGAGATATCTCAAATTGGTTGCGCCCGTGTCTGCGCCGTCATAAGGTCGATCGAAAAGCTCCTATAAAGTTTTTCGATAGGAGTTCAAATAAGGTAGATATTCGATAAAATTTTTTATCTCAGAATCTAGCATTTTTCTTCGAATTTCGGCACGAAATAGGAAATTTCGTAGGGAATGATCTTTTTTATTTCAAATATCTTTTGGGGGGTTTTTGGGTGCGTTGTTCGATTTCCGCATCGAAAAGGTCGTATAAGTTTTCTATACCGAAATATTTCGAAAAAAGTTGAATTTTTTTAAAATGTATTGTTTTACCACCCTGTATATGATTTTGGAAATTTTATTTCTATGTTGGTGATATGCAAGTGGATCCTTCTAATCGTTTCGATAGTAAAAACAGGGGAAAAATTTTAAAAAATATTTTTCTAAAAAAATTAATTTTGAAGTGGGTACTTTGGAGAGGGGTAGTTGGGAACGCGGAGTTCGAATTTTTGGTCTAAAAAATCGCACGAGTTTTCCCTTTAGAAATATTTCGAAAATAGGGGAATTTTTGGGGAACTTTCTATTTTTAACACCCTGTATGTGATTTAAAAATTTTTATTTGTACGTGAGTGACATGTATGTGGATTCCTCTAACCGTTTCTGTAATGAAAGCAAAAAAAAATTCAAAAATCATTTTCTAAAAAAATTAATTTTGATGTGGGTACTCTAGAGGGAGGTATTTGGGGGCGCGGAGTTCGAATTTTTGGTCTAAAAAATCGCACATGTTTGCTGTACCGAAATATTTCAAAAATAGGGGATTTTTTGGGAGAAATTGTGGTTTTAACACCCTGCATGTGATTTAAAAAAAGTTATTTGTACGTGGGTGACATGTACGTGGATCCCTCTAACCGTTTCTGTAATGAAAGCAAAAAAAAAATCAAAAATAATTTTCGAAAAAAATAAATTTTGATGTGGATATTCTAGAGAGGGGTAATTGGGGGCGCCGAGTTCGAATTTTTGATCTAAAAAATCGCACGAGTACGTATATGTAACATGCGCTCGCTCCACGCTCAATATTAATATGTGCTACATGCTGTTCAGTAATCGATTAATCAATCGGGTGGCGTTTCGATCACACGACTAAAAATTGTCCTTAATCGCTTAGGTCGATGTCGCCCGTCCCTAAAGATGTGCTAAGTCGCAATTTTTCATTAGCAATTGCGACTGTTAATGCGACTTTTCATTCACTGCGAATTTAAACTGCTAATGCTAATTGCGAATAGACCGTTATATTATATAGTGGGGTTTAAATTTTTAAGGCATTGGTTATTATTGCATACATCGCGCGATGAGCTGCTTATAGTATGAAGGAAGCGTTTTACATATTCATTGCGAGAGTGTTTACCGTGTTATACAATCACATTAAAACTTTATAGAAAAAATAAAAACGGCCGCCCCTAAAAATCGGCCGCCCGAGGCGGCTGCCTCGCCGCCTCACCCATGGAGACGGGGCTGCAATTTGTAATCTCTCCTCTAACGAGTATTTTCATATCAATTTTCTCTTGCCTTTGAAGGAATTACTAGAGATGTATCATAATCGCGGACCTATTAAATTCATCACGTAGGCATGAACATCTAAATAAACAGCCATAAAAAAGAAATATAAAACAGCTATCGCAATAATAAAGGTAAAAAATGCGAGAGAGAGACGCAAAGCCATATACTTTATCGCTCTTGCGAGATGAACTTTTCAAAGCGTGTCGTTCCGCGGCCTTGAAAAATCACTCATGCGGCCAAAGAAGTATTCTCTACAAAAATGATACCGCCATAGCGAAAGCCATTTGTTTTCAAATATTTTCTTTACAAAAACTTTTGATTTTTTTTTTTAAATAAGTTAAAAGTTGTTGGTTTTTTCATGAAGTGCCAGGGTTTTATATCACAACAATCACTTTGAGGCAACGCGTTATTTTCCCTATATAGAGATAGAAAAAGTTTATATACTAGAAATAAAGTTTTTTCTCTACCTCAAACAAAATATGAACACCATATTATTATTATTTTGGATTAATAACAATTTGCGTTTTTTTAAATCAAACACCCTAAATATAAATTTTCAAAGCCTCATTTTTGGTTAAATTCTAGAAAATCAAGGACATCTTACATGGAATTTACTTAGAATTTACCGAGAAATTAAAAAGTTTTAAAATATAGTGTTTGTCTGTTTTATTTAGTAATAAATTATGAGGGTGTGGCAAAAATACTTTAAAATTGTATATTTAAAAGGTTTCTAACTCTTAAAATTATAGCTCTAGTGGCTCTCAAAGTACAGAATAAACTTATAAATTTAAAACGTCATAAATTACAAAATAATTAAACTTATTTTCATTTATAACACATTCATGAACTTCAACCTTATGACAATAATTATTATTTAATTTATTTAATAATTTTGAATCGGAAACTTTTAATTGGAAACATTTTTGTATCAACTTCAACTTTCCGCTTACCGAGTTTCCACAACTTTTTTAAAATTTAATTAGCATTTTTTCAGTCGCTAGTTTATAACTAGTAAAATATAACTAGTAAAATACAAAAAACACGTTTGGTCAATTTAAAAAAAAACGAAACGTCGTGCAATCAAACTGGATACAGCATATTATAGTACCCGACGAGACCCATCTTTTTCCCATTTAAAGTTTCCTTCTAACTATTACCGTTTTCGAATTATAGCCGATTTAATGAAAATCTCGCATTTTTCGGAAAAAAAATTTGACAAAAAATAATTCGTTTTTATGACGGAAACGATTAAAGTGGTTCATGTAGATGTCGTTAACGTAAAAATAAAATATCCGAATGCATATACAGAGTGTGTAAAAATTTTTTTTTCAAAAAAATTGCCTTTTTTAATAAAAAAAGGCAATATATGTAATTTTTTAGTTTGACGACCCGCATACGGGCTAAAGATCGTCAAAATACACATTTTTAGTGGTATATATTTTTGCCGTATCAATAGTAGTTTCTTTTTTGTACTGCAATCTACTCGTTAAAAAACGTTAAGCGATTTCCCCCCCTCGATAAAATTTCGAAAAAACGGGGACGTGTGGCCTGCTAGCAGGGCCTGATTTCGTCAGAATTTCGATCCGAGCTACCTTTAAGCCAGAAATTGCGAAAAACTGCGCGATTTACATGGGGCCCCCCTAAAGACCCCCAAAACTCCCCCTTAAAAGCGAGCCCCGGCACCCCCGATTTAATTCCAGTTAGCCCATCACGTTGTACATCTACCATAAAAATATAGACCCTGTAGGTCATCTCCTTATACCGGAGCCAACCGGTTAAAAAACGCGTGGACCGCCTGGGAGCCTATTTGCCGGCCGATGTAGGTGCCGATCTGGGGTTATTTTTCGAGGGACGAAATCAAACGACTGAAGTAAAAAAAATTTTGATATCGATAAATTTTTAAAAAATTTGGCTCCTACCGCGGAACCTATTAGAGATAGGTTCTCGCCGAGGTCGGATTCGAGTTGGGCATCGTCAAAAACCCCCCTAACCCGAATTTCAACCACAGGGCACCAAGAATCCCTATTTAGGAGCCCCTAGGAGACTTAGCGATCTCAAATTTTAGGTGGGGGTTCGGACCGATGCCCTTCACCACCCTGCCTAATACGAACATGTTTGGTCGAAATTTAGGTCAAAAAGGGACGGTAGGAGCCGGATTTCCGGTAGGCTCCAAAAGGGGCAAAAAACCGTCTCCTAAATATAAAATGACCTACGAAAGCGTTTTTCTCCAAACTAATATTTAGGGGTCCAAAACCACGATTTTCCACTTTCAAAACCGATGGGGCGAGCGTTCTCCTAATAGGAGCCGCAGATCGAAAATCGCGTAGAATACTTTTTTTTAAGTCTAATACGTGCGGGAGACAATTTGAGGGTCTCGTTTCGAATTTTTTTTTTCGACCTCATCCGGCTCCTACCGCGGAACCTATCGCACGTAGGTTCCCGTTCGGGTCAAATTCGGATTCACCGTCACCAAAAACCCCCCTAACCCGAATTTCATCCATTTATCTCGACGGGTTCGCAGGGCCCCTGAAATACGTGCCCCTAGGGTCCCAACTTTTTTTTACGTTTAAACGGTCCCCTTTTGACCTACCACACCGACTTTCGACGTTTTTCACCTATTAAATCGATTTTTTTTTATTGCGGGGCCTCCCCCCTAGGGGCTACATTTTTTTAAGTCCATATTCGTTTTCCCCGACCCCGAAAACCCCCGGGACCCTATTTTCGCCTAAATCTGAGCTGTCTCGTGTTCGGTCTAGTACCAGCTCACTAATTTCTCAAAGCTTTTCTATTCCTATTGGTTCATGAAATTTAGATGTTTTTTCTGAAACCTTGTACAGGGTGGCCCGTTTAAGAGGGGCCTATACCTTATCTCGAAAACTACGGGGGTTGGAAAAAAAATTAAATACAAAAGTTGTTCCTAGTAAA
This sequence comes from Pissodes strobi, assembly GCA_016904865.1. Classification (NCBI taxonomy): domain Eukaryota; kingdom Metazoa; phylum Arthropoda; class Insecta; order Coleoptera; family Curculionidae; genus Pissodes; species Pissodes strobi. The sequence goes on from MU190359.1 coordinate 40,581, forward strand.
ATGATCTTAATTTTTTTTTGTATTGTTTTAATCGTCACTTTTTTATATACAGGATGGTCAAAGGAAGTTACACTTTTTTAAATGAAACACCCTATATTTTATTACATTTTTGGATTCTACTTAAAATTCTAAGCATATTTGATGTATGATGTTATACCTCTGGAGTTAGTAGTTTCAAAGATATAAACAGTTGAAAATCGGTACTTTGACTACTTTTCACCTTGGTAGCAAGAAGACCATTACAGATGGAGTAAAATTAATTTCACATTCCTATCTTAACTGTTCAAGAGCTATTTGACGGTACTAAATGACAGGTGGTACCATGGGTACAGCACCATCAGATAGCTCTTGAAAAATTAAGATAGGAATGTGGAATTCATTTTACTCCATCTTTAATGGTCTTCCTGCTACCAAGGTAAAAAGTAGCCAAAGTACCGATTTTCAACTGTTTATAGCTGTGAAACTACTAACTCTAGAGGTATAACATCATACAACAAATATGCTTACAATTTCAAGTAGAATCCAAAAATGTAATAAATTATAGGGTGTTTCATTTAAAAAAGTGTAACTTTCTTTGACCATCCTGTATATAAAAAAGTGACGATTAAAACAATACAAAAAAATAAAGTTCACTTTATTAGGAATAACTTTTGTATTTAAATTTTTTTTCCAACCCCCGTAGTTTTCGAGATAAAGTATAGGCCCCTCTTAAACGGGCCACCCTGTACATTTAATATTTATGTTAGTAGACTTTATCGTATTTTATAAGAGAAGATTTGGAATTTGATTATTATAACACCCTAGGACTAGCTCTTTAATTAGTACATTAAAATGTCTTTAATTTTGTAGTGACCACGAACCAGTGGCGTACCTATAATCAGTAGGAAGGGAAATGTAAACTTTCAAGAGTGATATTTAAATAACTCGTCTATTGATTACCAATAATTGAAAGAAATTAAAATATAAGTACTCATTTCAAAAGAGGTAGTTCTATGTTGTCATAATCTCCTACCCAACATGTTATATGATCCTATAAAACATAGCAACCCAAATTAATAGTACTAACACAAATATATGAATCTAAAATGTACAAGGTTTTAGAAAAAAAATTAAAGAACATGCATATTAGGTACTTTTTACTTTTCCAAGTAATGATACCAGCTCTGATCGCAAAACCCAATGGTATAAAATAATGTGTCGGTCTAGTGCATGCACCTATTAATTCTATTAATACTTTTTTACAGAGTAAGATTTCTTCTGACAAATTTGCAAATATATTGAGATCTGAAAAAAATTCGAAACGTATAACGTACTTACTCAGTTAACAATAAACTTTTCAGGAAATCAGCTATGATAAATGCAATGGATTTGGAATTATAAATGATCATGGCAGGGTAATTTAGCCTAATTCTAATTAAACACAGAAACACAGTTAATAATTGTGATATGTATTTAACCAAGCAGCATTGCATTGGAGATTATCAGAACAGTTAAACACATTGTTTTAATGACAAACTATGGCCTATTGGCCCAATTTTTCGGACTATGCTGTTGCTATCTAAGCCATCTATAAATTATTTTAATTTGACAATCCGGAAAACATAGATAAAACTCGATGAACATACCTATATAATATATTTTTTGAAATTTTGCCGTAACACGCTTAATTTTCAAAGTCTATTCCCTGCTGTAAGTTGATAATAAGTAAATCTTTTATATATATAAAATATATATGTACATACAACATATGTTTATCTCGATATATGAACCTGAGCTTGAAAACATAGCAGAAAAGAGGCAAGGTTTTATGGAAAATTAGATAAATACAAGATGTTTTTAATAAACTTGTATCGAGCGTCATTCCTACGGAATTCATTGCGACTTATATATTACAGCTGAAGGTGCTTGAAACTTCTTGTATGCCCTCTCCCTATAATAGACGCTCAAGTTTACTCTGTCGGTCTCGAATTTCGTCATTGGAGAGAGGATGTGGGCCTGACAAAGGCACTCTAAAGCAGCCACAAGGCATGTGGTGGTTAAAATAAGTTCAGTGGCCTCCTGTCGAGGTTCTCGTGTCTATTTTTACAATTTCCGAGCCACGTCTCGAGAGACCCACCAGTGTTGCTCCCAAGGAAAATAAACGCAGTCGCTTTTCGTCGCTTTGGTCGTCTTTTTTTCTGCGTCGTTGAAATCTCAAATGCGTTTTCTCGACAGTTTTGAAAGTTATTTTCGACGCTTTTGTTTGTCATCAAACCCGATTTATTGCTTATCTATTTTAACCAATCTCATTTACATTTTTTCAATTTATTTATGATAGCATTCGATAATCGCAGCATTTTTGATGACAAAATCTTTATTTTGAACTCGATTTTGACACACTGAATGTAATTGACCTTATACTTAGTCGCCTGATGCATTTCAGCTGCATGTCCTTTTCAAGGGCGATCATATTATGATCTCTAAAATTAGAAATTTTACGTAAGATAAACAGAAATCCTAGACTATTACAAAATTAATTAATTACAAAGGACATAATTCACTTAACAACACACAAAGCTTTCAAAAACTCACGTTTTCGTGTAAGAAAGCTCTTGGCCACATCTCTTAAATGTACCTACTTACATATTCTTATTAAAAATAATATTTAAATATTCAAACAAAAATATTTTGGAACTAGGTACATTATTTTATTCGAGGATAAAATACGGTACTTAAATCATAATTTTAATTTATGGATTTAAAAAAATGTGTATATTGCCGAAAGTACAAGACCACCTTGTACCTTGGTCCCTTACAACTCTTACATCTTGTACCATTGCCATTGAAAGAAATAAAATAAACAGGCCTTACAATCAAGCTTACAATAAATGATATATAAAAATAACAAGTTTATAAGTACCTAGAGTTTATTATTATTAACGTTTACAACGTATACAGCGCGAGAACCTTGACTGGATTGTGTACAGATGGTATCTCATCCAGATTATAAATATTTTCAGGAGGAAACTGTTTTTTTTTAACAGGGTTTTATATTTCATAAAAAATGCATACATTGTACCGATCGAAACTTGTCACCCTAGATATAATTTTAGCACGAGGCTTCCTTAATCAAATGAACTTTCGATAATTTAAAAAATTGTAGTACCACGTGTTTCTTGCCCTTGACTTATTTCCCAGGAAACTGAATGATCAGGTACTACTATTTGCATTTGCAAATTTATAAGCCAGTTTTTGTGCATCTTGTGTGACTATCCCAATTTACTTGGTAAATATGCTTCAAGCATTTTTCTTGTTGTTCTTCCGAAAATACTTTATGTATACGCCAGTTATTAATACATATATTCAAAAGCTTCATCCACTGGACATTTTTCTAAATGCCCCTGCAAAGCACTTGTTTTAGTTTTATATGCGCAGCTATTCGAATCGACATCATGTTTTCTCGCACCGCAACAGCTGCATTTTTCAATGCCTTCAGAATTCACCTTTCTTCTTTTTAAATCCTTGTTACTTCTGGGAATCTGAATTAACTAAATACCAGTTGTATTGTACCTTTGGCCAACCAAAGCTACCAAGACAACAACTGTTTTTGTATCTATGGCCGCCCAAAGGTACAAAATAACATTTCTGCACCGCGTTTAAAGAACAGACCACTCAATCAAAAAATATTTTAAATCATAACTCAATATTATTAAAATATAATAATATAATATAAAAAATATATTAAAAATAAAATCAGAGCCCAAAATTACTCAAAAATAAGTCAACATCTTCGCACACACACCGCTCGTCGAGCGCCATAGGATCTCCCTTATTTAGTGTGTGGGCCACTGCCATAAAAAAAATTATCGTTGGATTTCAAACACGTTTGAAACACACACAAATATTTATTTTTCACTTGACAGAACACTTTTTTTTTCTAAAAGGCGGTAACGTGTCTCGACCTGGTTTGAACTTTGGTTACAGTAAATTTTACGTTGCTGCCAAGCGTATATTTCTTTACTTTAGCCGTTTTACGATTTATTTAGACGATGGCTAAATGAAGATGGTACAAGACTCTCCCCTATATTTAGACCTCTACCTAGAGAAATTATTTTAGAGATTCCTATTAAAAAACTTTAAATAGGTACAAAACTTGAAAGGTTTTTCCAGTCAGGATTTTTTTTTACCAGAAAAATAAATAAATAAGCATGGCAAAGCTGTCAAATGATATCATTCGAATAGTTGATTGGTATTTTACGCGAATAGTCGAATAATCCGAATATCTACTTGAATAGTCGAGTTGTCGAATTTTTTAGCTACCAAAAAAATCGTATTTAGAATGGTTGAATATTTGAATTATTCGAATACAATTCCGGGCCCTAATCGAAATATTATATTTTAAAACAGAGCACATGTTATGTACAGGGTGGCTCAAAATCGAGTCTATGTATGGAGAACTCAAAAACCGTAAAAGATACAGTGTTAGTCAAATTAAAGCAAAATTGCACATTTAGGTGCGTAACAATATGCCGTTTAGAAAACTATAAAATTCCAAGAATTTCCGAAGAAATCCGAAGAAACCGAAATATTTTTTTTTCTGAGCCCGACCTTATTTACCGACTTAAAAGTAAATTGCACTTTTGCATTGCCACTTTTTCCGCTCTATACATCAACAACTTTCAGTTTTTAAACACGAACTCTAATTTTTGTATCGTTTTTCACATAATAGGAATAGGTATGTCTGTTTATTCTTTAAAATATTTTTTTTATTTTTTATTTTTCTTTTAATTATTTATTTTGTTTTGGGGTAAAAAAATAAACGCACCTGTTTATTATTTAATTTTACTATCTTGTATTTTTATTAAAAATAAAGGTTCCAATTTTCCACTTAACACGAAAAACAAAATAAAATATTTCTATATTTCTATAGAGAAATTTCAAAAGTAACTTAATCGATATAAAATTTCTCCAAAGCAAAATAGGCAATTAAAAAAAAATTAAAATAAAAAAAATTAAAATCAATATCGCCAAAACGATAAAAAAAATAAAGTTCGTTTCGTATACAGGGTGCTACAAATTCGAGTGCATGCATGGGGATCTCGTAAGATACGAAGTCGGTTAAATTGAGGCAAAGTTGTGCAATTTGATGCCCAACAAGTTGCAGTTTTGAAATTTGAAAAATTTCGAATAGTTCCGGAGATATTCGTAAAAAACCGAAAAACAGCTATTTTATTCTTATTTTTTCCTGACTTTATTTGAAGAGATAATATAAAATAAACTTAACATTATTATCGCTACTTTTTCCCCTTTCCCCCTGTAGATGGCAGTATCAAATTTTAAATCTGACGTTTCGTTTCCGGGCCCCCATCATCAACTTAATTTTTTTAAACACGGACTTGGATTTTTTATTTCATTTTATAAAAGCTTTTGGTCTCCCATAGCCAACGATGTATCACACATATCAATATATCAACAAATTTTTTCCATAAGAGGTAATGTGTTAGACAGAGATGGGGCGTTCTTTTCTGACCCGATTTCACGTTTGAGAATATTTGTTACCGCTATTGGACAAGTGTGATACATCGTTGGTTTTGGGAGACCAAAGGCTTCTAAATGAAATAAAAAATCCAGGTCCGTATTTAAAAAAATGAAGTTGATGATGGGGGCCCGGACACGAAACGTTAGATTTAAAATTTGCCACTGCCATTTTATAAAGGAGAAAAAGTGGCAATAATAATGTTAAATTTATGTTATATTATCTCTTCAAATAAAGTCAGGAAAAAATAAAAATAAAATAGCTGCTTTTCGGTTTTTTACGAATATCTCCGGAACTATTCGGAATTTTTCAAATTTAAAAACTGCATCTTGTTGAGCATCAAATTGCGCAACTTTGCCTTAATTTAACCGACTTCCTATCTCTTATGGTTCCCGAGATTCCCATGCATGCACTCGAATTTGTAGCACCCTGTATAAAAAAAGAAAGTGGATTATGACCCCTTGAAGACGAAACGTCGGATTCCAAACTCTATACCACCATTCAATAGAGCGGAAAGTGACAATGCAAAAGTGGAAGTCAATTTGAAATTCGTTTTTAAATAAGCCCGAAAAAAAATAATACGATTTTTCACAATTATGGTTTTTTTCCGGGGTTTTAACACTTTCCAAACGGCATATTGTTAGGCACCTAAGTGCGGAATTTTGCCTTAATTTGACCGACACCGTTTCTCTTACGATTTTCGAGATCCCTATACAGACTCGAATTCGAGCCACCCTGTACATCTACATACGAGTAGATACACGGATGGAGGACCTAAGAGTTAAAGAAAAAATGGATTAAAAATGTCGTTTTTCGACAGTCATTCTTCATAAAAGTGTCTGTTTCCCGCAAAAATAGTAAAATACGATTTACGAAGCGAATTTTGGATTCCTCTTATACAGAGTGCTCAAAAACTACGAAAACATGACTTTCATTATCAAAATAAATTTGAAAATTAATTCTTATAAACAGTAAATTTTTAAAAAGGGGTAAATTTCAATTCCGAACAAAAAAGCCTTCTATCTTTTTTGTTCGATGAACAGTTTCACATTCAAACATTTGAATAGTCGAATATTCGACTAGTTAAATAGTCAAATATTCTAACAGCCAAATATTCTAATAACTGATTAGTCAAATATTCGAGCAGCGAATATTCGAATTTTTTAATTAACAAAAAAATTGAATTTAGAATAGTCGAATTATTCGAATGCAATTCCGAACCCTAGAACATACCAGGTTTAATATATCTGAAGAAAATTTCAAAAACACGGAATTAGGAACAAACCTCGGAACAAACGGACTACCCTGCAAATGAACAATATACAGAACGATCTATAAAAAAAATAATTTTTTAACTGCTTTGCAATGCCTATTTATTTTTTTGAATAAAAAGTATTTTGCTTAAGTTTTTTTATATCTCTTAAAATAATACTTATCAGATAAGTATATAGTCACTGAAACGTAATGAATAAGCGTACTTACTTATAGCATAACTGTGAATATTTTACTATTATATCGTGGCCATTGGTGGTAAACGAGGTGATGAAAAACCTCATCATGTCATGCCACAACAATCTAGAATCTAAGATTTACATCTAGTATTAATTTTTAAACAATCCTGCAACAGTTTAATTAGTATCTGTTTTTAGTCACTTTAGCAGCAGTCTTTGTAACAAACCTGTAAATAGATGGGCCAGTTTCCAGTTGACATTTTGAACCTAGGGATTTTTAGTGTTATGTATTATGCCTTGGATTTTAAATAGGATGTCCAGGTCCAGGGTTTTCGCGTATATTGAGACCCCTATCCTTATCTACAGATTCTGGATCACTGGATAAACAGGACAATCAATCATGAAAATATGAAAATAAACCTACTCGAAAATATCTCTTTAAGCGAACAAGGGAATAATTATCTATTACAACTTATATTTCTGAACAAATAAATAGGTACTTACTGGAAAATGTTCAATATATTGGCTGTTCTAGGGTATCTTAATTGTTTTAATTAAAAAAATGGCTAGGCCAATCCATGCTAGGAATAAAGTTGTAGGAACAGTGATACCATGAAGATTGTAGATCACCTTCCTTAGCGAGCTACAATTGTATGTAATAATTCTTATTTTTTTAGTGCGATTGCTGTTAATTACTTAACAAACAATATATTTACTGTTAAGAAAATGATCTCGAAAGTAATAAGTATTCGCAGTAAAACATTTCACTTACAGTAATTTAATGTCAAGTAAAGAAGTTATTGAAAAAGTACACAAGATTTTAATTACTAAATTTACTAAATGTATTATAGTGATTCTTGTAGTCGAAAGAGTCGGTTTTAAGTTTGTTTAAGGTTGTAGAATGGCAGCTTTTGTGCTTATTTTAACCAAATTCGTGATACACCCTCGTTTTTACCATTCTCATATTTCTACACTTTTTCTTCTACAATTATTATTTTATTCCATGGAAAATATAACTATTTAAATAGAAACTAAATTATCATAAACATATTTTCAGTTAGTCTTAGAATGGCTGAGAACGCATCAGTAGTGTGATTAAATTGGAAGCCCTCGAGAATGCGATCCATTTCACAGTAGGTATAACTGCTGTTGAGGATAATCACGGAGATAGACCTATCCAAGGACCTATCCGAGTAGCTATCTCTGTATATTGAGGTGTAGGCTACACCTAGCTATATATATTTTTATCTTCGGTCAAAAGAAAAATTATGTATTATACATTTTTGTAATTTTACTCTGAAGAGGAAATAGGCTTTTGGTTGGTACAGTTTGGGTTATCAACATTGGGAATATACAATGAGCTTACCTATCAGCTACCATATGCGTATATTTTTAAAATGTCAGTAAGATTTTTCAAATTTTCAGCCATACTTATTTCTAAGAATTGCAATAAGTATTTTTTTTTTTAATAAAAATTGGGAGAAAATTCGGAAAAGATAGTTACCCACGCGCAGTAGCTTAATTTGTAAGAAATATTTAGACCCCGTTACAGATGTGGAAAATTCCATACCTATCCTTTCTGCACCTAACGAAAAAATTAATGCTTCTATTTTTTTTTTCAAAAACAATATTCTGTATATTAGGATTAGATTTCTTGTATAATAAACCTTTAAATTGGAATGTATGTTAAACCAAAAAAAAACCTAACTGCACAGATGAATCGTTGAAATTAAACTTACTTTGAGTTGAGCGTAGGTATTAAAAGATTTTAAACTTTAATCATTTTCATTTTTAAATTAGAAATAGACGTAGTCACAAAACTCAAGCCTTGAAAATGAATGATTCAAACTCGGATTCAAATGACCAGCAGAGTTGTGAACTTAAATGAATCCTTGAAAACATATAAATTACTTGCTTGAAGAACTACCTACATCGTCATAATTATTGCAAACAATAGGAAGTTCTTATTTCACTGACAAACAAGGCAGTCTTTTCAAAACAATAGAAGCAATAGTAATAAAGTAAATGATGGGAAAACACACCATACAACACACGCTTTCAGCACTAAATCCTTCAAAAGGAGGTTTCTTCCTTCCACCCAACACTTAAAACAGAAAAATAAATTTTGACACTTACGAGTCATACGAACAAAATTTCATTGTATCCCACTGTCCCACTAGAGCTCCCTTCAATGCTTGAAACAACTGCCCCAAATTTTCCTTGTCTTCCCATGCAGAACTGTCATCATTGGACCACATGGTTCCTATTCTTCATCGTTTTTATGAACAAAATCACCAAAAATTTTCTTTATCGCGTAATAAACAGTCCATAGATGATACTCAACGTTTTTTAGAGCAGGTCTTTGAATATAGAACTCGCGATTTTTGTGGTAGAGCAACCTACTCAACTCAGGAAAAAAAGTGAAACACCATGCAAATTGCAGCAAAGTAACGATTCTTTATCTTTCTCTTTGTGCCCGTTTATAATCCTTTTGTTTCGTCTTGAAAGATAAATAATAAACCGAGTGGCTTGATGACAGTTAATCGCTGAAACAGTTGAGTGAGACAAAACAATCGGACGGAACACTCCGCGAGCCGTTCTGTACGCTTGCCGCAGAGCGCACTGAACGAAACGCCAAAGCCCTCCATCGCGCTCACGGTTGGATTTTGATACGCCGCGACGCGTTTCGCGGTTGCCACACACTCGCGTACAGTGTTGCCAGAAATGCATGAGAAAAAGCTCCGGCAAGCGCCTAATTGATTTTTGCTGGGGTTTATGTGAAATATCGGCTCTAAAGAATAACAAAACAAATTATGACGTTGGACGTAAATGAACTAACTGTAAACGTAGTAATGACACGACGTGTGTTGTCGGCGACGCGTCTTCCCAATTCAGGTTTAGTTGAGGGATTATCGGAACACATTTACTAATTTAATATGTTTAAGTAAGCATGTAAACAAAATAAGGATACTAAATATCTCGTATAATTAGTTTCGAATTTGTTAAGTAAGATACTCGCATAATAACCTAATTATGACAAAATAAAGCAAGTTAATTTTTGGCTGGGCATTCAGTCATACCCGTATTTTTCCATATTTTGAACAGATTATTAAGTTATTTTACAACATTGGCTTACCAGCTGTCGCTTCCTGCTTGATTAAAAAACATGTTAGTGACAATGAACATGTGTTGAATGCAAAGAGGCGATTATTTCCTAATAATAAGGAAATATACGTTATTCTTTTTGGACAGAATGGACAACAAACCAAACTTTATATTATCAAAAATAACGACTGAAACGATTTTATCTGTCGATATGTCAGAAACGTTATAAAACAAGTTATCATTTCAATCCCTACGCATCGTAGTAATACCTACATTGATTTAGTTGATGTAAGTATTTATTACTTCCCTATGGGGATAAGTAACTTTCTTACCATCCTGAAATAAAAAAAGGTTTATTTTTTATATTTATAGCACAATTTTAAAAGAACAGTTGACAAAATTTGGTGACAACTCGCGTAGCTGCTTAATCACTGCAACTGTAGTATTGGCCGTAATTTTTGTTGAGGAATAGCGTCGAGAGTATCTGCCACTTGATGCGCTAGTAGCTGAACAATGTGCCAAGTGAATAAAATGTAGTATCTAAGATATAAAAGTAAATACTTGTTTTTGGGTGATAATTTACTATTACTAGGTAGTATTCACTGGAAAATTTTAAGCATTTTCTTAGGAGTATCAAGTGTTTACTTGAAAATACAAATTATTTGCTTTGTTGTGGTTCGGGGAAGAATTTAGTAGAATTTGTCAATATATATACAGTATGTCCGGCGATGGGGTAGACAAGAGGACAAATGGACCAAAAATTGCAGTTTTCGACAAAAAGTCATTCTTCATAAAAAGTTTTGCTTGTTAAAAAAATATGATTGTCGTAGAGAAAAAATTATTTTTTTATACAGGGTGACCAAAAAGTTAAAAATTCAATTTTTTTTTATTAAGAATGTATCTTTACTGCTCAGTTTTCAGCAAAACACTGCAAAAGAATTTTGGTTCAAATCATTCCATCTTGTCAGATGTCGTTTTTCGTCAACTTTGGACAAAAAGAAGTTTCTTGTGTAAAATTTGCATTTCACCAAATTTCCTTCACTGACAAGTTGTGTGCCAACAGTGTCAAGCAAATCATCATTAAGTCGGTATTTGAATGGTAGTTCATTTATAATGTTAACAACGGAGTAAAGAATACATTTAATCCAATGTTATGCTAATGGCGCTTCTTCATACAGATACGTAATTGAAAAAATTATGAACTGTTTCCAACGTACCCGTAACAAAATGATTTAAAGCACATTTTTTAAGAAATATTTTGCTGAAAACTGAAAAATAAGGATATTTAATTCCTTAAAAAAAATTAATATTCAACTTTTTGGTCACCCTGTATAAAAAAAAACATCTTTTTCTCAACGACAATCATATTTTTTTAACAAGCAAAAATTTTTATGAAGAATGACTTTTTATGGAGAAATGCAATTTTTGGTCCGTTTGTCCTCTTGTCTACCCGATCGCCGGACATACTGTATATACGTATATATATACAGTACAACTTCTCTAGTTCGGACACTCGCTGATTCGGCACTC
>JAEQML010052016.1:0-43746 GCA_016904865.1 Pissodes strobi
TTTTTTTGCGAAAGTCATGTGTAAAGCATAAGGACAGGACGAATCAACGATTGCAAGGAGTAACATATCTCTCTTATTTACAGAGATGCGAAAAAATGTTAAATACAAAAGTTTTAAAATATGCGGTGGTGAATATTTTAAAAATACATTCAATTATACAGAGTGTTTCATAAAAATCGGGTGTTTTGATATATTTTTTAAATGGACACCCTATATATTATTGCATTTTTGGATTTCTCGGATAATTCTAAATATATTTCATGTATAATGTCCTATACCAAGGTCTAACCGTTTCTGACATATTTTAAATTTTATGTCAAAAATAAGGTTTGCAGGCCTGAACATAACTATCAATTACTCCTGTATCGAATCCTCTATTATTTAATTGAAGTTCGTTTTCTTGTAGAAGACAACCTATTTTAATAGACTGTGTCAATATTTTGTTAATAAATTAATACAGGGTGATCAAAAACGAAAATTAAAAACTAAATTGGAAAAATCACCAAAGGTCTTTTTTTTCAAATGAAAACCCCATTTTTTGTAGTTTTATCTTATTTAACATTAACATTAACATTAACATTACAAATTTGTATAAGGTTGCCTATTCCAAAAATTTTATAGTTTTCGGAATATTTGCAATTTTACGTCTTTGTATTGTAAAAATGCTATACGGCTTTTATGTTTGGTTATTAGTTGTTTGTGGCGACGATAAAAAAGAATCAAGTAACTTTAGAAATGTCAATATTTCTTGCGATTTGACAATTATTGATCATTAACGCTTAAAGATTTTATGCATTTGTCTATTAACGGACAAACGTAATAAAACGAAAAACGGTAAAGCAACTTACGCAACGTAACATTAATATTACTAAAAAGTGAACAATAAAACTTGATGAGCACACTCATTTTTTAACAAAAAAATCAGTTTGTTCGTAATAAATGTTCGAAAATATGTCCTTCCTGTTCAATACACTTGTCAATTATTTTAACAATATTTTCCCGCACGTTGAATAATATGACTGGTGTTATGATTTGACATACATTCCTAATCCTATTAATCATGTCCTCCCTTGTCGTAGGTGTTGTGACATATAGTCTGTCTTTTATGTAACCTCATAAAAAAACACAAGGCCTTGGCGGCCATGCAGCAAAACCACCGCGACGGATCCATTTTTCAGGATAGCGCTGATCCAAATATTCTCTAGCTTGACGATAAAAATAAGGGGGAGCACCATCTTGTGAAGCCACATATTTTGGCGTTCATTACAGTTTACTTCTTCCAGTAATAATGGCAACTGTTGTTGCAAGAAAAGTAAGTAGGAACGTCCATTTAAAGGCCCATTAAAAAAATATGGACCTATGATGCGTTTATTAAGTATGCTGCACCACACATCAACGGACCAATGGTCTTGGTGTTGAACTTCACGGATCTAATGGGGGTTCTCCGTTACATAGTAATGCATACTGTGTCTATTGACAGCACCATTATTTCTAAATATGGCCTCATCTGAGAAGATTATGGATTTTGAAAAGTTTTGGTTTACTTGAATTTGACCACGTAACCATTGTCAGTACGTTACGTGCCTTTGAAAATCTTCACCGTGAAATTCCTGATGTAACTCGATGTGGTACGGGTGGTATTTATACTTCCTCGTTGTTCGGTTTACCGTTGACTGTGACGTAAGACAGAGTGAAGCTAATGCAAAGTCCGTTCAAGTCTATTGCGCTGTTACGTCATATCATTCCATCTTTCTTTATGCAATGAACGTATGTACTAAATTGGTCCGTCAAATTGGAATCTTTGACATCGATTGGCGTCAATGTCAAAATATCATAACGAAAATAACATATTTAAATCATTTATTGATTTGTTGGTAGTTGGTTTGTGTTTTACGCTAATAATTGCTAATAAAAATCGTTTTTAAATGCCCCACCGGTTCAGCGAGAAAGAGCAAGCTTTAATTTTAAAATTAGTGCATTATTTCACACGTGAAAAAGATGCTGGTAGGTCACTTTTACCCTGGAAAGCTGTGCACAATGTCAGTAATATTTTTTTTTATTTATTTGATAATACTAAAAAATAGTATCTCTAGAAAAAATGTATTTTTTATGTGTAAACATCTTACGCGGCGATATTAGGACAAATCTCGGCAAATGAGACGGAAATGCGCAAACCAATTCTAGCCGCTAGAGCGGTAATATATACAATTTTGCCATTTAAAATCGTTTTAAATGGATTTTAGACGATAAAAAGCATATTATTATTTTAAATTAAACGAACCGTCAAAAGTATTATTTTTTAATTATTATATTCGCAGTGTATTTGGATCCATAGCTTATTTTTAATGGACGGTTAAATTTAAAATGAATTTTCGCTTCAAAATCCACGACAAATTCGTCCGAAGCCATGGCTATCGGCCTAAAAAAGTTCGAATTTTCGGATTTTTATACAATTTTGTCATTTAAAATCGTTTTTAAACGGATTTTAGACGATAAAAAGCATATTATTATTTTAAATTAAACGAACTGTAAAAACTATTATTCAGATGCCCAGACGCTTAAAACAATATTGTCATAGCCCTCTTCTAAAATTTGAAAAAGTTGGTTTTCGACTTTCCCAAATCAAAGGATATCGGCGCACGATTACTAGGTAAATAAGCTGTGTCCATATGTTGATGTTATTCCTGGTGGCATTATATTTTCGTGTCGAATTTGTGCATAGAATTAATCCACTCCGAAGTTGCCATAAGTAATAAGTATGTAAAATTGATAAAAACGGAACGTGCTCCGGAAAAGAAAACAGGTACAGAGACATCTTTTGGCTAGTGTACAAAATAACGTACGAGTCTATCTAAGACGAACGGATCTTTTCTTTTGACGTCAGAAATTCTGACGCAACAGCGCAATAGCCTTGAATGGACTTTACGGCTAATAACGTGGGGATTCTTCTGAACTTCTAACAGTATGTCGAGTTCTTTGTCATCATTTGTAGCTATTCTGTTTACAACTTTACGTTTTGGACATTCCACACTGCCAGTTGAAACAAAACGTTCCATTGCAATTTAAAAACTCCGAGGATTAGGTATTCGTCTTTCTGGATATTTCGTCCTGTATATCCTCTCAGCTAAAAGGCAATTTTAATCTGCCTCATCCAAAACGAAAATCATATCGATTAATTCATTTTTCGAATAATTAATTTTAAGAAAAACTGGTGAATAAACTTGACAATAACAACGTTTGGTTCAAATCGGATTTAATTGAATTCCTAATGTCATCCAGGTATTTGTTTTGCATGGCCAATTAATAACTAAACTTAAAAGTCGTATAGCATCTTTACAATAGAAAAATGTTAAATTGCTAATATTCCGAAAACTATAACTTTTTCGAATGGACAACTTTATACAAAGTTAGCCTTATTTTTAATGCTAGATAAGATAAAATTATAAAAATAGGGGGTTTCCATTTGAAAAAAATGACCACGATTTTTTCAATTTAATGTTCGTTCTTAATTTATTAACAAAATATCAACAAGGCCTACTAAAATAGGTTTCATTCTACATGGAAACCAACTCCAATCAATTAAAGGCTTTCTTATAGGAAAAATTGATAGTTATGTTTAGACCTGCAAACGTTATTTTTGACATAAAATTTAAGAGACGTGAAAAACGGTTAGACTTTCGTATAGGACATTATACATGAAATATATCTAGAATTTTCCGAGAAATCTAAAAATGCAATAATATCTAGGGTGTTTCATTTAAAAAATATAAAAAAATAACACTCTCCTTTCCTGAAACACCCTGTATAATTGAAAATATTTTTAAAGTATGTACCTCCATATAACTTAAAACTTTTGTATTTAACATTTTTTCGTATCTTTGTAAATAAGAGAGATATGTTATTCCGCGCAATCGTTGACTCACCCTATACACCCTGTTAATTTTTAAGCTACAAAAAAAAATAAAAAACAAAATTGTATGGTTTTTAATGTAGTTTTTGCACACCTAAAGAAAAAAACAAAAAATTGTATAGTACACAGGGTAGATCAAAAAGAAACATTTTTTTAAATCTAGCCCCCATTTTTTATTCGATTTTTCGATTCTACTTAAAATTCTAAGGATTTTTAATGTAACACACTATATGCCTATTCCTAATACTTTAGGAGTTATTGACAGTTGAAGTCGATATTGTTTAATTATAATAATAATTCTTTAATCATTTTTAAAACAAAAGATACAAAAGCACTACTCGAAGCAATAAGGTCGAATTGGGGAAACTCAATATTTATACCTCAACGACTTCAAAAGCTAAACAAAAAGTTATATTCTTAGGTGGCTGTTGCCATAAAAAAATAAAAGAAGAAACAAAATAGCGACTTCAACTGTCTCCTAAAGTATTAGGAATAGGCATATAGTGTGTTACATTAAAAATGCTAAGAATTTCACGTAGAATCGAAAAATCCAATAAAAAATGGGGGCTATATACAGTGTGTCCAAAAAAGTATATGGGAAACTTCTTTATTATTGGATTCTCAGAAAATTTTATTATTCATAAAAGTTGGTGCTTGCCCTAAAACAGTAAACGAGTATCTCAAATTTTAGGTACTGCTTTTCCGATATCGCGTCAAGAGTAAAGTACCTTAATTTATAAAGATACAGCAAAATCTTATAAGAAAAAGTTATTCCAAATTAAAATTGTAATCTAAATATGAAATTTGAGTTAAGTACATCAGTTTTTAATTTCAAGCAACTTCAAAATTTATTTAAAGTAGACATTAGTTACATAGCAGGGGCGGCTTCTCAATAAGTGCGCCCGTGCGCGCGCACTGCCTTCGAAAGTAAACGGAAAAATAAAATCTTCCCTACATACAATTTAACATAAACTAACTATAATTTGCGAATTTACATATTTTTGAATCTCCATTGTCCGCAGAATACATTATTTATAAGAGCGAAATCGAGGCACGACGGCGACGATCAAAACGCAGAGCGTCCAACGGCGGCCTCCGTCCGTAACCACAACTAGTTTAAATCTGCCGTGCGCTAGTGTTCGGCGCTCTTGTTAAATGCATTTTCGTTATGCAAAACGGTCGGGAATGTTCGTAAAATCACGAGAAGTCAAGGCTCATCCGTGCGCTATTTAGATCCGCACTTTGTAGCTTAATTTAGTAATAATTTGCAATTCTTGCGTATATAGTATGGTGTCACAAGCTGATTTTTTCAGGGATGAAAGTACATGATAAGATAACCCATATTCCGGAGGTAATACAAAATTAGACCCCACAAAAGGACACTATCATCAAAAATCGAGATATTGGTACCATCGTATAGAGGAAAAAATACTTATTTTTTGGTCCAATGCACAATAAGCTCTTTGTAGGAAGTATTTTTTGATAATTATTAAAAAAAAAACATTTGCATTAGCCCATATGACCGAAAAAAAAATTAAATGTAACGGTTTCAACCGTGCAAAAATTGAATTAAAAAATATTTATTTTTAAATATAACACTCAATTAACAAAAAGGAAAGGCCTAAATGCAAAAAAAATATTCTTTATAAAAGTTTCGCTTATGTCTTGACAAGGTAATAGAGCGAATCCCATATTTTTTGTTTATAAACTAACAATGGTATAACAATAAATAATGAGAGACGGGTTTACGCCCTAATTAAATATGTCCAGCCTCTTCGTCTTCAAGCTACGGTTGATGCAACACATTTATTATAGGTCCTGAAAAATTCAGCTTGTGTGGAAAAAGTGGGAGGTAAATCGTTTTTAGGGCGAATATTACATACTACTATTATAAGTATTATTCTGTATTATACTTCAGTCGAGCGGTGAATTTATTTTTGTTTTGTTCGGTTCGTTGACGCTTGTTAATTAGCTGCATACAAACTCGTGATTTTATTGTACGTAATATTGTTTAGTGTTTTATATTTTTATTTATATACTATTATTCTACTGTCATGGTTAGTAGTTCGGGTTCTGACAATTGCTGTGGGGGCATAAATTCAGTTGACAATATTATTAAAAATAACTTTTCTCTATTGGATCTGAATAAAAAAATTGAAATAAAGAGGTTAGGGCGACCGATGCCGGTTTTAAAATTAGACCAAACATGTGCCAAGAAAAAGGATGGTCGGTCTTACACCAGACATTTTAACCTCCGAAATCTTGTGGCGGAATGGAATTTCACTTTAAAGCTAAGAAACGGCAAAGTCGAAGGGCTAACCATCGACAAAAAGATGTTCAATAACACTTTTTTGCCATCAAACCGATATATTTTTTAACGTTTTCGACCTTCTCCTGATTTTTTTTTGAACTTTATTGATTTGTAGTTACAATAAACTGTTTTAATGGTTTACCCTTCTGGAATCGATAAGTACCTACTTATTAATTTCTTTTAGTGTGCAACAATTACCATTCAAGAGGGCGCCGAATTCATTTTTTAAACGATTTTAACGAGTTTTGGGTAAAAAATGGGCGTGGCACCCCCAAAACTTTCCGCCTTCGGCGGATAAGCCTCCGGCAGCGCCTACAGCGGGCATCCCCCTATTCGTACGAAAAAACCTACTTAAATTGCGCACTACCTATTTAAAACCTCACGAGCCGCCACTGTTACATAGTTGCATAATGTTTCAGTTTTTACAGAGATAAAAGCCAGTTTAGGTATCAGTGTGTTGCAAACACATTTAAACAATTTTGGTCCAAAATAATTGTCCACAATAATTATTACAAAATACAATTGGAATGACTGACTCAATAATAATTAATTTCATATGTCAGAGCGAAGTAAAATTATTGCCATTTATTTGTTTTTATTCCAAATACATGTCCTACTCTTGAAAACCAAATATTTTATATGGCTTTTTAGGACACTTGGGCATATTTTACTCAACGGGTGCAAAATATAAATAAATTATTAGTTGTTTTACATGAAATGAAAAGAGTTGGGTCTATTCATGATTTTGAGTGGAAAAATTTTTGAATCAAAAGTGTTTAAATGTGTTTGCAACACACTGATAGGTAAACTGGCTATTATCTTTGGAAAAATTGCAACATTATGCAACTATGTAACTAATTTCTATCCTAAATATATTTTGAAGTTACTTGGCAAGTATACTAATAACAAAAGAACAAAACATTCTCCAGTGGCGTAACGTTTAAGAAAAAATCGAGAAAAAAAAAAGAAAAATTAAAAGTTGATGTACTTAACTCAAATTTCATATATTTAGATTACTTTTTTAATTTGGAAGAACTTTTCCTTATAAGATTTTGCTGTATCTTTATAAATTAAGGTATTTTACTCTTGACGCGATTTCGTAAAAATGACATTTGCGCCCGCACTAAAAGCAGTACGGAAAATTTGAAATACTCATTCACTGTTTTAGAGCAAGCACCAACTTTTATCAAGAATAAAATTTTCTGAGAAACCAATAATAAAAAATTTTCTCATATGTTGCATACTTTTTTGGACACACTGTAGATTTAAAAAAATGTTTCGTTTTGATCTACCCTGTATACTATATAATTTTTTGTTTTTCCTTTACGTGTGCAAGAACTACATTAAAAACTCTACAATTTTGTTTTTTTTGTAGCTTAAAATTTAACAAAGTTATGGGTGAACACCCTGTACAGGGTGTCCCATTTTCGATGATATTACGGGGTATCTCACTTACGAATAAAGATAGAGAGTTGCGGTTTTCGCAATACTGTGCTACTTTTTTGTGAAAAGAATGATGGTATAAACAAAATTTTCATAGCCCGCTTCTGATATACAGGGCAAAATTGAAAATATTGCATTTTAGGACCCCCCTTGTATCTCCGTTATCCTTTAACATATCACATCGCTAAAAAATTGCTCTTATACAGTTTTTTACGTAGAATCCGGTGGCGTGATCAGATTTTTTCTGTGAGCTGTCAATTTTTAGCTATAAATCAAACTTCTATTTTTTTAATGTTATTCTTCAGTTTGATTGCAAATTTTATAAGCTTTATAAAAATATATAATACATTATATGTGTTTTAAATAATAAGCCAAAAATTCATAATTTCAAAAAATGTGTTTCTATACAACACTATTGTATTTTTTTAATAGAACGCCCTGTATGTTTTTCTTTCGTTTGATTGGAAATTTCATAAGCTTTATAAAAAAAAATACATGATATGTATTTTAAATAATAAGCCTAAAATTCATAATTTCACCAAATGTGTCTATACGACACTCTTGATGAGTATATTATAAGTATTGTCTTTTAAACAACGGGATAATTATTAGTAGGCAGAGATTATTAGAACAATGGAATGGTCATTTCGTATTGGCAAGACCTGTCAGTGGAATTTATATTTTCTGTGTAATATTGTATTTTTTACGATGGCTGAAAATGAAGATTGTCAATAATTTGAAAAATGTGACATGTTAGTCTCCTTTATACAGAGCAATGAAAACTTCCGTGAAGCTTCTCAGCTATATTTCAATAAGTTTGTTTGAATATTTACGCACCTTTTGAATTTGCGTTTATTTTTTTAAGTATCATTTTAATTTATAGATATCCCGAAAGAAGACAACCTGGTCATTTAATGTTTTCCGGAATAAAGAAAAAATTGGTAGAACAAAGAACGTTGCTTCCGTCCTTACCGCGATTTTCCTTATTATAAGATTTGGCAAGTGCCGGATAAACGTTCCATGCTCTCCTTATTCCGGAAAACATTAAATTACCAGGTTGTCTTATTTCGAGATATCTATAAATTAAAATGATACTTAAATAAAAAATAAACACATATAAGTCAAAAGGTAAATAAATATTCAAACAAACTTATTGAAATATAGCTGATAAGCTTCACGGAAGTTTTCATCGCTCTGTATAAAGGAGACTAACATGTCGCATTTTTCAAAATATCGACAATTTTCATTTTCAGCCATCGTAAAATAGTATATTAAGATACTAGTTTTAAAAGACTATATTTTTTCGCACGAGCACGCAATTAGGAAACGACCCGCTTGCGGGGAGTTTCCTAACGTGCGAGTGCGCTAAATGTCTTTTAAAACGTGTATTTTATAGTATTTTTTCTATTTTGCACGTTTTTTAATGAACAACATTAATTTATTCAAGTCGCGATCAAAAGTTGGACGTCCATCTTGTCACTTTTGACGTCTGTATTATTAGGAATTCCATTCAAAACGGTGTCGAAATTTTTGCTAGTGAGCCTTGGCATTGAACAATTTTGTTAATATCATAGTAATCAGTCAACAAAAGTAGTGTCGAAAAGAGCTTCTTTTCGACACTACTTTGCGTATCGAAAAGACTTCTTTATGCTACCAAAATAGAAAAAATACAATATTACACAGAAAATATAAATTTTGCCACTGACAGGTCTTGTCAATAAGAAATGACCATTCCATTGTTCTAATAATCTCTGCCTACACCGTTGTTTAAAAGACAATACTGATACTATACTCATCAAGAGTGTCGTATGGAGATACATTTTGTGAAATTATAAATTTTAGGCTTATTATTTAAAATACATATCATGCATTATATATTTTTGTAAGGCCTATAAACCTTCCAATCAAACTGCAAGATAGCAGATAAATTTAATTTTACTTTTTTGTGGTATAAAATGGGAACATTGGCCATTGCGCTAATTTACGACTACTAATTACTATTAAATGTATTAATTTTTAGTTCTTTCTAACGATTTCTTCTTGATTTCTTGTCTTGAGGAGTTTGTGGAAAATGCAAGGTTGATGATATTCGAAACTTTCTGCCGAATCCATCAATGCATCAGTATAGGTATGCTGGCTGAAAAATTGAATATGAATCCAGACGAGGCTGAATGTTGGATAGTAAACTTGATACGAAATGCTAGGTAAGTGTTAATCATGTAAATATATACAGAGGTTTCAAAAATAATCTTGTTCAAAGTCGGTTATGAAATGGAAAACTGCTTATTTAATATTTTTGAAATAGTTATGTGGTTTGAGTTAGTATGGCAGTACGCAAAACCTCTGGGGTAGTTTACCGACAAAACGGTTTGAATGCTCGCTTGCATCTTTTGTCAATGCATGCCAAAGCTCATCTTTATGAGCATGTTTCATAGAAAGTAATTTCTCGAGACAGACGTTTCAAAAGTTTTATTGGCTCTTGCTCCATACGTTAAAGAACGCCATTAATAACTACGGTTGGTCTGCCAGCATGCTTTTATAAGTCACAGAGCCAGTCTCGCATCACACATCAACACATCAAAGACATGCATACAAATCTTTTGGAAGTCTGGAAAGTGCTCTTGAAAATTGTCTAAACATAAGCGTTAAATTTTATTAGCAAACCAGTTCGAGTGTGGTGTAAATCATAATTCAAAATTTTTTATTGAAATAATGCAGAAATAATATTTATTTGTCTCTTTGTCTATAGGCTGGATGCTAAAATTGACTCCAAATTGGGTCATGTCGTTATGGGAGCGCAACCTTTAAGCCCATATCAACAATTAATAGAGAAAATCGATTCACTCTCGGTGAGGTCAGAGACACTGTGTGGATTAATAGACAGAAAACTGAAAGCAAGAACAGACGTAAGTATAATGTCTTGAAATCAAAACAATAAATTTTCAATATTGAGGAATCCGGTTAATAGTTATTTACGTAATGAAAATAAATACAAAGAGCCTAGTAAAAGCTTTTACCTAAGCTCATTAAGTTTATTTGTTTGTAATTTCTCACAGAAGCTACATTGTAAATAAAAACAACGGAAGTCCTAGAAACATGTATCCTTCAGAGTATATCAACTTGGGTAATGGCCAGTTTTTAATTGAATATTGAATACATTGAAAGATATTTTCTAGAAAATAGCTAATATACGAATTGAAAATTAGTTTTGAATATCGATTGTCTAAACGATTTATTTGCTTTTTGCACAGTGTCCTATATGCTAGGGTTAATGAGTGATTTATTTTACAGATTCGCTGGGGAAATCAAGAATTCTGATATAAGGTATTTTAAGTTTATTTTTGTAACTTAACAGAATATTAAATGTTTTCAAACCATTATTGTAGTTTTTTTTTGTTTCAAAGCTATAGAAAACGATATTACTAATTATATGAGAACCAGTTGATATTTATCAACTGCACACTGTAATATAATAATTACGTTTCCATGTTAAACAAGTTTGATTTTAATCGTTTTTCAAGCGATGCCTTGCATTTTTTTTAAGGAAATATGCTTTATTTTCTTTGGGAAAGCCGTCCAATCAAGGCAATAGTATATTTATTATTTATACAACTTTACCTTCTAATGATTCACTTTCTGCAAACGGTTTTAACGAGCTGCAAAATTCGATTAATCTGAAAATGTTAGTTTAAGAAATTAGGTACGCAATTCAAAATTTTCGTCTACTCTTGGTTGATTATACTTGTTTACTTTTTATGATCACCAATATTCCAATATATGTCCTGATCTGTGGTTCCAGCAGGCTTGTCGAGCCGTTGAAATAACCCAGCCCTATCCTACATATATTTTTTTGATTTTCAATATTTTTTCTTAAGCCTATTTTATATTTAATTCTACATTGCCAAATGAAAGAAAGTAACAAAAATAATCCGAATTAAAAATATTGCCATGAATAAATCGGCTAAATGCATATAAGGGAGACGCGGTAAGGATTACCGCACAGGCGCGTGATCCGAGGAACATGTAAAAACGGCTCGCGAAGCGCACCGCAGGAGATTCTGCATCGAGAGTTCAAAGCGTAGGTAACTAAAGAGTCTGGCAGATTCTTGCGGGATCGTGGAGAGTTTGATCACGGAGAAAATTATGATTGTGAACGACGTACTACGTACGGCTGATGCAGGGATCACAAATTTCATAGTCCGTGGTTTAACGATCCGCGGTTCCGCGAGTATTTCTCTGACCTTATACATGTCTCTATGTGGCGTCTTGTTAACGACGTACTACGTATGGCTGATGCAGGAGTCACAAATTTCATATTCCGTGGTTTATTTAATTCACCATGATATTCTCCTAGCTGCAAATAGGGACGTGTGCTGTGTCACGTGAATGATGTACTACGTACGGCTGATGCAGGTGATACAGGGCGTGTCCAACAGGTATAATTAATTGAGAGCTCGAAGTTTAGCCAATATCACGATCTAAAGTTCTTAAGTAAAAATGCCGCGATCCACACGAAGTCATCCAACAATCCAATCTGAAGGAGAAATAGACAAAAACAACATTGTGTACTATTCCAGGTGAGAACCAATTCTATTACGTAAAATTTATACTTTCATTATTTTACTTTACCTAACTCTATATTCTGGGGCCACGTACATACGGGCTAGGGGTGGGCAAAATAATCGATTAAAAATCGATTAAGTTTTTTGAAAATATCGATTAATTGATTAATCCGATTAATCGATATAACTGATTATTTCGGTTTATCGAATATTTAGATATTTGCTTAAATATTAAACGTTTAATCGATTAATACATTTTTGCCCACTCCTACCGACTACTTTACAACAGATATAGTTTAGAATTTCAAATTAATAACAGTGTAATCAGAAACTCTGGACTCTGTTAATAATACGCGTTACAAATTTGGCCTATAGGGGATCGTCATTTCGACGCGTCATTTTCTGACAGTCTGGCTGTTACATAACAATTTAGCACGAATATGTAACAGAAAGAAGTCAAATAAAGTCAGTGATTCCACCCTTAATCTGGTATGTTTGTCGAACGACCAGTGCTTTATCGAGCTGTTAGAGGAATAAACTGAAATAAGCTAGTTATATACGTAATTTCAGACACCAGATCGTATGGTATTCTACATCGCTATCAAGAAAACATTTAAGTATATAGCCGTGCATTTCAATTAAATCATTTACCTTGCGAATAATTTCCTTTTTCGGCAGTAATATACCTTAAAAGAATTGTTGGTTGCCTACGGACGCGTTAAATATAATGCACTTTGGAACGTTTAATGAAAAGGGTTATTCTTGGAACGTTGCCAGATGTTTAATTGGCAAAGCGGTTGCCTTTTGATTTTTACGTGATTACGATTCAAGCCAACAGGAAAATGCATAATTAATTGATGTGCTGCCCTTGTCTTGATATTAAACGACTGTTTTTCGCTTTCGCGTTAAAAATACGCAGTCAAGATATGTTATTAAATGCGTATATTCCCTTACTTGGCAACGTCGCTCGAACTGCTCCGCAGTATTTAATATATGGTTTTAGCAAGAAAAAAAACCGACTGGAGCTAAAGGTACGTTTATGATCGAATCGACTGAATGCGTTGAACAGATGGATGTTAGAAATTGTAAATGACGCCGGCCGGAACGAGATAGTTGCTGTTTGTCTGGTCATTGTCGATGATGGATTTATCGTTGGATTTCTTTGTCCTACCAGCAATACATAATATCATACGGCCTTAGAGACGTTTCATTGCATATTGTAGATGTTGGTAAATTTGGCGACATCGGCTGCTGTAGTTTGCGTATGATTACAGGACAGTGTGGAACGGGCTTATGGTTCGAGTTTTTTTTCTAGCTTTTTAACAACGAATTTCACGAGCTAATTGCTGGTTTTTGGCTCGATATCGTCCTCTTTCTTCGGCAAACCTTCTTAGGAGGTAGTGCGTATATATGTCTGATAAAAGTTTGAGAATTTTTAATTTACCCTGAAGGGGAGTATACTTTTTCGGGCGATAGAGAGTGGCGTAGTTACTAGGTTGCTGTAGAGAAATTATTTGACTGGATTGGATGGATTTTTGCCTAAAGTCAAGATTTTGGATTTGTAACTCGCCACGTGCAGTGTATTCTGGAACAAAGTACGCCGTTTCCTTCTTCGAGGAATGCCTGTAGAAGAGAACGTTTGCTCCCCAATTCGTCATTACCATCGAAAAACCCTACGTAGTTAGGTAAATAAATATACATAATCTTATATTTTATACATTCTCATTTATTTTCTATACAGGGGGGATTTATTTCATCAGAGTAGAAGTTATTTCATTATAGTTTTCTAACGGGTCTCAGAGGGGATTGAAATACTGCACAATATTGCTACATAGAGAGTGTTACTTTTGAAAATTTATTAATTCTTGCAAGTATATCATGCAATATCATCAAACAAAAGATAATTTAGGCCTGGCACAGGCAAAGCATGATTTATTTATACTCATTATTTTTACAAGAAGTAATATTCTGGGGAAAATAAGCGTATTGAATGATAGTTCATGATACCGTTCTCATATCATATATGTAGTCTCATATCACTATATTGTAGTCGAACACTCATAGCTGATTCTTTGTCTTATGGGCACCCGTATTGTATAATAGGGTATAATGTTGTATAAAACTCTATATAATCTTTGATAAATTTCATTTCTACTTTAAATTTTGCTTATAAGAACTTGTAAAGTCGTACATAAGCTTTGTAAATTTAGATTTCATGTTAACGACATAAATGGACAAGCTTTGTTCTTGCCTGGGGGTCTGAACTCTTAAAAAAAACAGACAGTGGTTATATTATTAGTCAGTTTTCTTAGTATTTGATGTCAATCACCTGTAAGGTGATATGATAGTGGTTTTATTTTGACCTTGGCATTTTGGCAAGGCGACTATCATTATTATTTTTAAATACTCTCATTATTATTTTTAAATATTCTTTGAGCGGTGAGTGCTCTGAAAGAGGGGCTGCTTGGAATTGCAGTAAGTGAATGCATACTTAGCGCCTGTTCTCTTTCAGGTTTTTTTTTGTACGGGAGCCAATTTTTTTCCGGGGAGTAATTTTTGTTGGAAGCCAGTTTATTGGAGCTATTATTTTGGCTGGAGCTGTTTTGCTTGGAGTTGTGTATCTGGAGCAAGCTATTTTTGTTTGGAGCGAGCTTTGCTTGAAGAGAGATTGAGTAGCTAACCAAGTAGCTGCCAATCAGTACGATTGGTTGTGGTTTATTGGTATGGCATTACCTCAAATACCACTGAGAGTTTATGGTCCCAAGGTGTATAGCTGTAGTCCGCGTGCAAGAAGCCGTAGGTGATATCGGCGAAGACCAGTTAAGATAAGTTTAGGTTATAATTGTGATCTGTTTACCTAATGTAGTTGGCGTGTTATTAGTATTTTCCAGCGTGTAGTAAATTGCGTGTTTTTTATTTCTTTCTGCGAAGTATTGATATAATTATTTTTTCTCCGATTGACAGCAAATATCAATTTTGCAGACACATATCAATCAGCAAAGTATTACTTTTCCTGTCCAGGCAGCAAAGTAAGTACTTTGCTGCCTAGGCAGCAAAGTGATTAGTCTCCATGGGTATAAAACGTTTGACATAAGTTGTCAAACTATAATTATTATATATAAGTCCTTTATTTAGTCACAAACTAATACATTCTTATAAACTAACTATCATTTAATTTGTGGTAACAATCTTACTACCTAATTCACAAATTCCCTACCTTAAAAATAATTACAATCAAGCAATGTTTGTCAGCAAGCGCCTCTTAAGAGTTACTTTAAAGGAATTAACATTTTCAATAGCCCTAATTTCAACTGGTAGCATATTATATTTGTTTAAACCATCAAAAAACAATGAATTTTGAGCACGTTCTTGGGTAACTCTTGGTATGTGGAAGTTTGCTCTATTTCGTGTATTGTGATTGTGAATGTTGACATTGTATGAGACTTTGCTTAATAGATATTGTGGTGCTTGTCCAACCCTAATTTTATGAATGAATGTGAGTGTATTAAATAGCAGATGCTCTTTAACTGGTAACCAGTTCAGAGTTTGCAACATTTCTTTTATAGGCGTTAATCTCGGTTTTCCCAGTATTACACGCATTGCTCTATTTTGTAATTTTTGAAGCCTATACAATTCATTTTGCTTCAATAAAAATAAAATGCTGGAACAATAATTAAAGTGTGGTAGTATTAGAACATTATATATGGTTTTTTTAGTCCAAGAACTCAGATAAGATGAACATCTCGATAGATAATGAACTTTATATGAAATTTTCTTTATAACTTCTAGTGCATGTGGTTTAAAGTTTAAGTCACAATCTATCCATATCCCTAAATACTTTACTTTAGAAACTTGTTCAATAGTATTTTCACCAATTTTTATGTTTAAATCTGTTGGCAGTTCTCTACGAAATGATTGTCTTGCTATAATCATGTACTTAGTTTTTGTAACATTGACCTGTAAATCATTTAAACAACACCAGTTGTATACCGATTTCAGGATTTGATTTAATATTATTTGGATTACAAGTATGTCCGATGTTGTAAAATAAAAAAGGGCATCATCTGCAAAAAGGTAAATAGTGCAACCTTTGACATAATAAATTAAGTCATTTATATATATAATAAATAGCAAAGGACCCAAGACACTACCTTGTGGAACACCAGATTCATTTGCTATGGGATCAGATAAAACATCATTAATTTTCAGTACCTGTTTTCTATCTCTCAAGTAATTAACAAACCACTTTAATACACTCCCTTCCAAACCTATATTTTTTAATTTCTTAATTAAACGTTGTCGATTTACAGTTTCAA
Organism: Pissodes strobi; assembly: GCA_016904865.1. Taxonomy (NCBI): domain Eukaryota; kingdom Metazoa; phylum Arthropoda; class Insecta; order Coleoptera; family Curculionidae; genus Pissodes; species Pissodes strobi. The sequence goes on from JAEQML010052016.1 coordinate 16,543, forward strand.
AAGCCCTTCTTAGATCTAAAAAGATAGTACCAGTAGCCAAATTTCTATCTATATTTAGTTTCCAGTCCCCCAGCACACCCTGGACAGCAGTTTCACAATTGAACTTTTCCCTAAATCCTGATTGAAAATCGCTGATTAAGTGGTTGTCATTAATGTATTTAATCAGTTGGGAATGAACTACTTTCTCCAAGATCTTGTCTACAGCACACAGTATGTTTATGGGTCTTAGATCGTTAGCTAACTTTGATTTATTTATTTTTGGAATTGGAATTATTGTTGAAACTTTAAGTGGGTCGGGAATCTGTCCGGTTTCTAGTGAGTAGTTTACCAGATTCAATAGTGGATGTTTTATGGTCTCAAATGTGTTCTTAAGCAGGCTAATATTAATCTCATCTGGACTTGTCTTATTAGTCATATTAAATAGAATTTTTTTTAATTCATCATAGGTTATTAGATGGAATTCCGTAAATGTGGGGCTCAAGTTATGTATAGGAGGTAGGTACTCATCAATATTAGTTTTGTTTATATCTGCCAGAATCTCATTTACAGTCTCTATGAAAAAGGAATTTAATCTGTTAGGAAGGTCATTGTCTTTATCTACAAGTATTCCATCTATTTCTACTTCTTCCAAATTTGGTATCAGCTTATTTTGAGGTACAAATTCCTGCAGCGTTTTCCACATTTCTTTTGGATTTTGTCTGTTTTCATAAATTGTCTGTTCGAAATACTTTCTTTTTTCGGTCCTTCCCATACAGCACGTCCAATTCAAGTTACGTCTCTACAAGATATACACGTGAGAAACAAAATATGTTATGATGAAACTAATTGTTGATCTAGTACTGACGTACACATATGAGATACACCTATGTTTATGTTGATATAATTATGTGATATAATGTTTAATAATTGTATAGCGTATGCACTTAAGATTCTAAACATTTTTATATAACGTAAAGAAGGATCATTAGAATGTTGAAATTTGACGTCCGTACATGATGCCTACAAGGTTTAAGTCATATGTATGTGTAATGCGTTATGCAATATTTGTACCTACTGCATACACCACGTAAAAGTGCGATATACACACATGATACAAAGAACTATATATACACTCTTTAGTTGTGTCTTGTCGTATCTACATTCTACCATCCAAGAAGCACGGCAAAGTGCGCGCGCAAGCGTCAGCGTGAGCATACCGGGCATGTGTATCTCATCCACATCATATAGCAGCCATTTTTGTTTTATCATTTGGGAAGACGCGGACGTGTGTGTGTCTGTGCACTTTGAAACGGATTATAAGGTATAGTAAAAATTGATAAATACTTTATTACTCCTAGGTACCATTAATATTGGAGCTACAATGTTTAATAATATTTATAACCCAAACTAACCCTATGTACCTAAGATTCTTAACATATTTATGCAAAGTACAGATGGATCATTGGAATGTTATTGAAATTTAACGTCCGTATAGGTCCCTACATGATGCTTACAATGGTTTAATGTAATTTGTTGGATTTCTACCCAACATTTTTATGTACCTATAATAACGTAAAGTTAATTGGGTCGTTAGAATTTTGAAATTTAACGTTCGTACAGGATGCTGACAAAGTTTAAATCATTAGTGTGGTAAAATTAACACGTAAAATTTTGTGTATACACCACGTAAAAGTAATAGTACAGTGTAATAACATACACTCTGCAGTTGTGTGTTGTCGTTTCTACATTCGAGGGAGATGGAGCAATGCCAGCGCAGATCGTTAGCATGCTGGCCATTTGTATCTCGTGTGGTAGCAGGTAGTAGTCATTTTACCATTTGTAAAGTTCTGGGGTGGTATGCACTTTCTTATTATAGAATACCTAGGCGGTCATGGAAATCCAGTAACGATTATCGCTACACTGATTTTTGATACAAAAATTTTCAACACCCTTTGATGCATGTCAATTTAAGATTCTGCCCAATTTTATTATTTTTGGAACACTTTAAATCAATAAAGTGTTAAAAATATATTATGGAAATAGCAAACCAGAGTCTTGTTCTTTATTTTTGTCTAATTTTGTAAAGGAAAACGTGGAACTCGTAAATAATGGAATTATAGATTCAGGAATTACATATAAAATCGTAATGGATGCTTACATTTGCGATGCACCGGCACCGGTTCGTTCATATATAGCTCAAAGGCTACACTGGGTATGGATGCTGTAGGAAATGTACAATCAAAGGTCATTGGGTATCACGGCGTATAATGTTCTGCACATTTACTTTTATTAAATTGGAAAGTGAACATCCTTCAGAGTATTTACAGTTACAATCATAACAATTGATCTTTTGTGCTCAGCTTATAGGTACTTTTTTGTATTATTGCAGTAACTTTATGAAAGACTCTTGTCCAATACCCAATTTGCCAAATTTGAGCTCCAAAACGACGTGGCGATCTGAGAATGGTTACGACAAGCAACCAACCGACTGGAGGAATTTTTTTTTGTTTCAAAAAACGAAGAATGGCTGAAAAGAGAGCTGCTGAGCTGCAACAAAGACTGGCAATGTATAGCATAAGATATATTTGCGTTTTTACTATGTTATTTGAATATTTTCAATACATTTTAATATTCTTGTAAAAGTTCTGTCATTTTCTAGTGTTTTCCTACTTCTGCTTTCTGTTGCACCAATTGATAGCGTTCCGTAGTAGTAACTATATAAAGTGATCGAGCATTTTTCTAAAAAGGCAATACCTGATTTTTAAATGAATTTGTTCTATATTTTAGCCGCTCTTTGTATATTATGTGGAAAGAAAAAAAGAACAATTTTAAAGTAACTTTTCTTCAGACAGATACTTCAGGAAAATAAAAGTTTCGCTGCCCGCTCTTTCGTTCTCAAAAAAACCATAATATTAATTATTTTTTTAAAATACCTGTTTTGAGAACGAATAAAGGTCAGGCGGCAAAACTTTTATTTTCCTGAAGTAGCTCATGAAAAATTGGTTTCTTTGACAGGGCGTATACATGGGGCGACGGAGCTACATATACACGGAATAGTATATTTACGTTCAAATTGAGAAGGACAAATGCCATGTGTAAGCAGAGTTTAAGCATAATACACAATCACTGTGCAGCCGATAACACACTGTGGATCACCTAAGTTGTGTATATGTAAATGGTATACTGTGGCTACATTGTGAGGCGGACGTTTAACCTTTGTGCATACGTGTGTACCTGAAATGTGTAAACGTAGCACATTTACATCGTAAAATTGTGCAACCCTGTGTCTGCATCTAGATACATCGTCACAATGCGAACACATCGTAATCTTGATTTGGTGTGCTGTATGGGTTATTACATTGACTGCAGTATTTCTTTTTAATTTATATTCATTCAGGTTTTCTATAGTTTTGTTCATTTTATATCTTTTGTAGCTGAAATCTCTTGCCCTTGTAGCTATTTGAATAGTATTATTCCACCACAACTTATATTTAGGATAAATTTTAACTCGTTTCAAGGGAGCAATAATGTCCAGAGAGTTTAGTATTATTCCAATAAAATCATTGTACTTATTATTAATATTAGCATGTTGGTACTGAAAATTGCAATTTTGCAACAAACCATTTAGTCCCGCAAAATCAATCTTGCCTCTACTTTGTACCATTTTTGGTTTTCTTGGATTACTTGTGTGTATCACTTCTATTATGTAATGATCTGTGATTTTCGGTATTAGGCAAACTCTAGCTTTAAAGGTATTCTTATGGTTTGTTAATACAAGATCTATAGTTGAGTCCTTATCTCTACCAGATCGAGTTGTCTCATAAACAATATTTTCTAAACCAACATCAATTAAAATATTTTTCAGATTATCTGCTTCATGAGTTTTAAAATCAATATTAAAATCTCCAACTATGAGTATTAGTGAATTATCATCTATAATTTTTTCTTCACACCAAGACAAAAAAAACCTTTCGAAATCAATCTTAGATGAACTTGGTGATCTATAGAGAGAAACAAGAAAATATTTTTTATTATTATACATCATTTCAGTTCCTACAATCCAAAACCTTTTTTGTTGACTAACCTGAAAAAAATTTAATATCCGCGCCTCATCTCTAACATAAATTAAAGACCCCCCAGTCTTTCTGCTGTCACTATCCACCCTATAAATACTATATCCAGGAATACTCACTTCTTGATCTAGAATATTTTCCGTTAAACACGTCTCAGACAAGGCAACTGCCACGGGACTTTTTTTAATGGTTAAATCACGGCAAATATATTTGCCGTGGTTAAATCATAAATTTCATATACATTTCCATAACAACCAACCGTTCCAACAATTCCGATTTCTATCAAATTTTGTCTTAATTTATCATTACAGGAAAAATAAAAAGATTGTGGGAATTGTAATAATTTGCAAATATACAATATACATATATCATTATAAACAATCGGGGAAAAAATTATATGTTCAACTCGGCAGCAAAGTAGATTGACTGCCTTAGCTGAATTCCTAGCCTCGCTACGCTCGGCTATGAACAATCAGCCGCGGCAGTCAATCTACTACTTTGCTGCCTAGTAAAACAAATTATTTTTGGAACTGATTAGGTGTAAGCAAAGCTTACCAATGCGTATATAAATAACTGCGATATTTACTAGTGTAATCCAATTAGCTCATAGTTTTTTTATGCTTTATTTCAACATTCTTAAAATTTAATTCATATTGTGGTAAATGATAAACATTGTTGTTCTGATTGACTAAATAACTGATTATAGTAATTTTACATAGCGGTATAAACTGAATTTTAAGGTTTATTCATGTAGAACTGCCACACGTATACCATGGTACACGCGCAACGGAGTTAATAGTAATAAGTATTATCCTGATAGCTTTAAATTATTAGTTGATGTGACGATAGTTACCTTATGCATATTGCGCTTATTTTTAATTAGTGGGAATGGTTTTTTTGATCTTCTGTAATCATTTATTACGTCATACTGTTACATCTGATATGATCTAGTTCAATATTCGTGAGCATATATCAAGTTATTAAGTGTTTCCAATTGAGATATTTTAGCTTTTGTTATATATTTATATCATTTTGTTATTGAAAGAAATATGACGACACGTCACTGTCAAAACTAACGAACGCCAATAAACTTAAAACCTACACGAACGTGACCGTCTTTTATTTGCTCTGAAATAACTCAGTCAACTGCAATTAGTAGTCGTCTAGACTTTAAATCGCCCTTGCGTAGCGGATAATCGTCGATTTTGGATCGCCCTTATGGATTCTTAAGACCGAGGATCTTCCTGTTTGGATCTGCGGATTTGGATACTTCAAACTGGTGGCGCCCTGGTCAAGAGTAAGTAATTGACCCACTCCCACGCCGACGAGCAAGTCGGAGCACACATGTTGCGCTGACCGCATCCATAAGGGTAGGTATAATCTTATTCATTATATCTCGCTAACACATTTAAAAAGGTAATACGCGCAACATGGATTCAGTTGTTGCACAATTAGGTTCAACACCAACACATAACCTTAACGGAGTGTTAGTTAGCAGTATAGTATAGTCTTTATCTTTAAATTATGTATTTGGTTGATTGATTTGGTTGATTGGATTAGTTTGGGCGTTTCTAACAGTACAAGTCTCCAGTGCTCCCTCTGAAAGGTTATTTATCTTAGACTCTATAAAGGTATTTAGTAAAGTAGGTCAGATCTTAAGTGATCTTAGATCCTCGCTTACTGGGGATCATTATAGAGCAACTTGTTTTTCTTACAATGAACAAGAGATTTGTAAAAGTTTGTAGAAAATATCCTTCTTTAAATTCTTCTGCGTTTATTAGAAGTAAATAGTTATCCCACTTTGCAAAGCTGTAGCACCTTGATTGTTCAACTTACAATGGCTTGCAAACGCGTACTCAAGTGATCTAATAGATTATTAAATACAAAGATATGAATGTACAAACCATTACGTTCTCACATTATCAGATATAATGTTTTGTCCGGTATTTGTATTAATAATTGATTATTTCGATTAATGGATTCTCTCGATTATTGACAATCTAAGTTATATACGTTAATCGATTAATAATGCAGAAAATATCGATTATTTCGATTAATCGATTATTCTGATTAATAGGTTATATTGATTGATCGATTATTACAAATAATCGAAAATCAATGATTAATTTCAATAATCGCCCAGCCCTAATAAGGGCTCGATTCTATTTTCTTGTCACAAGGGCAGGTAAAATTTCGGCTAGACTCAGGGAGCGCTGTAAATCGTTAAAATCTCTTGAAATAAGGCATGGCTCTAATTTCTGTGTTATATAATCAATACAAAAATTTCAAGTCTAAATGAAATCAAAATTCACGCCGTAAGGAATTTAATTAACTCATAAAACCAACGGATTACTGACAAAAATAAAGCAGACATCTTTCTATTTCCTTGAGGACGAGCTAATAGACTAAAATTGTAAATCTCTGCGAAAGGCCATCTGGCACTGGCACAACAAATACCGTTCGATGCAATAACCTGTAGACATATTGGCGGCAGTTAGGGCTTTTTACGAAAAGAACAGCACAGCTGATTTAAAGCAACTGTATAGTTAGATTTAATTATTTAATTTATAATTGATGAGGGATTTACCCTAAGATGTTTCTGGTTTATATCAAATTGATTGGGTTAAGGATAGTGAAGGTGAGACAGAATAATATGTAAAACTAAGCAAAACTTGCCATACAAAATAAAAGAGCGCAGCTCTTGGTGATACCGTATATCTAAGATACTCAAATAATCATAGTTTATTGGTGCGACAATAGTAATAATAATAATGGTATACAAAGAAGAGGGCGCATCATAATCATAGTTTATTGGTGCGACAATAGTAATAATAATAATGATATACAAAAGAAGAGAACGCAGCTCTTGGTGACACCGTATGTCTAAGATAATCATAATATATTTATGCCAAGATAATCGTCATAATTTATTTGTGCGACAATAGTCATAATAATTATAATTTATTGGTACAACAAAATATACAATATTTGAGACAAGTCAAATTAAAATAAATAAAAAATGCAAGAATAAAAAACATATATAATACACACTATTTTAGTGTAAATTAAAAGAAACTGGTACTAAACCAAAAGTACATTAGAAACATTATAACAGGTTAAAATCACAACCAAGGAAAATGGATAAAAATTAAATGATCACCCTTAAAGGAATAATACATTTTTATAATAATAATCTATACTTTATAAATATGATAAGCATAGTTTTCACTACTGGTATAAAATGCAGGACCGAATCCGAATAGAAAATGGTAGTAGTAGACGACGGCCCATTTGCACGAATTCAGGCAATATTGTTACCTATATATTAACCTGTGATGTATTTTGTGTCTGGATAATATTTAAATTATTCCGAGTGGCTTTATATGGCAAAATCAGTTTTTTAAAAGGGACCGTGTTGGCAGGGGAGGAGGTGTCGCTATTTATGTGAAATTGGCTTATACCACTGAAATCGTTACTCTAGAATTTGATGTAAATGCTCAATTAGAATTCATGATTTTTAAAATAAAAATAGCGACCAAAACTTACGCGTTTCTAGTATTTTATAGGCCACCAACGTTGAATTTTAACAGCATTGTACGTGATTTCGATAATATATTTTCTAATATTTTCCCTACTGTAGAGGAGCTTTTCTGCTTAGGCGATTTTAACGTTAATCTCCTTAATCAGCAAAACCCATTAACGTCTCTCTTTGAAAATTATAACCTGGTGCAAATTATAGAGGAACCCACCAGAATATGCGGAAGTGCAAGCTCCCTAATTGATGCTATTTTTGTTACTAACCGTTCATTGGTGACTAAATGCGGAGTTATAGCGGCTGATGATATTTCAGATCATAAAATGATCTACTGTGATCTGGATTTGGCGAAAGTCCATATGTGTCTCCAAAAATAATTGAATATCGATGTTTTAAAAATTTTAACTCAGCTTATTTCTTGAGACATGCTCTCTCTGCCATGGGACTCCATATTTTATGAAAATGATATAAATAATAAAATATCAATATTTAAGAATCTTATCTTAACGGTATTCGATATGCATGCTCCTGTAAAGAAGTCTGGAATAACAAAGCCAAGGGCACCCTGGTTAACGGCTAATTTAAAGGTATTTATGAAGCAAAGAGACTCTGCATTGCAAAAGTTTAAGAGAACAAAAGTAACGAAGACTGGATTCGCTACAAGGGTTTAAGAAATTTTACTTTGTCTGTTGTTAGAAGAGAACAAAGGCCTACCTAAATTCTCTATGTGCCCAAAACAACCCTCGTAAAGTTTGGTCAGCTATACGAAATTTTAATATGTGCCCGGGTAAGAACAGCTTAATACTCAGTTCATTATCTTACCCTAACGATATAAATACTTTTTTGCTCCTTTTCTTCAAAATGTGTCGGATTGTACTGAAAGAATCAATTTTTACGAGGATCATATATATTTTTAATGATTCGCTGCGTTTTTCTGTCAGACTAGTGCATGTTTCGGATGCTAATAGTATTTTAAATAGGTAGTATCAAGACACATGCCACTGGAGTAGATAACATATCTCCTCAGATGTTAAAATATTGTAGCCCTCACATAGATAAATATATAGTACATATAATTAATTCATGTCTAGAAATACGTTATTTTCCTAATCAATGGAAGGTGGCAATTAATATATTCCACCAACACAGTGTGGGTTTAGAGAGGACAACCAAATGAATAGTGTATTAATGCTTCTGGATTCTTCCAAATCATTTGATACCATCAATCACCACTTACTTATCTCCAAGCTTAAATACTATGGTTTTGATGAGCAATCGTACTCTATAATTAAATCATACTTATCGGGGAGATCACAGAAGATATTCTCTGATAATAGGTTTTCGGAACAAGCGATGATTGTTTCTGGTGTACCGCAGGGTTCAGTGTTGGGCCCCCTGTTGTTTTTGGTCTACACCTCCGATATCCTTAAATCTTTAGTTCATTGTAAGGTTCAGGCATTTGCGGATGATACACAGTTGTATTATTGTTTTAATTCTGGTGATATTGAGGAGACTGAATTTGCTATAAATCGGGATCTCGCGATATTGAGTGAGCTTTCCAAGGGTCATAACTTAAGAATGAATCCTACTAAATCTTGCATGTTGGTGTTTGGTAATAGGAACAGGGTTAATTTGTTAAAAACACCTTTGAACATAACTCTAAACGGTTCTAAGCTGAGCATTGTCGATGCTGCAAATAATCTTGAACCACATCTTCGTTTTAAAGAGCATCTAAAAATTTTTTTTCCAAAGACATATCTATCTCTCAAGATGTTATATAATAATAGACATATCTTAAATATTAAATTGAGAAGAAGTTTATGTGAGTTTCTTGTGCTGTCTAACTTTAATTATTGTGATTTTGTTTATGGTTTCTGTATAGATCAGGAGAGCCGAACTCGCATACAGAGAGTACAGGATGCTTGTGTTCGATTTGTGTTTGGTGTTAGAAAATTCGATCATATTTCTCATCTGTATAGCGATATTAATTGGCTAAGAATGGATGATCGACGCGTCTTGTACTTTTGTACGTTCTTAATTAAGATTATCAATAAGCCTTCTTCCCCTCTTTCGATCCTGGAACGTATGATTTTTCGCCGCGAAGTTCATGGTATAAATGTTAGAAATATATCTAGACTATCTATGCCGCAGCACCAGACTGCCTTGTTTCGGCGATCATTTTCTTATAATGCTGTCAGGTATTATAACGCATTGCCCCAAGAATTTTTAAATTTAAGTGTAAACTTGTTTAAAATAAAATATAGAAAATATCTCTTAAATTTACAGAAAACAGAAAATTGAACTTACTGCAATTTAATTACACCTACCAATGTGAATAGTTTTTCTCAAGTACTTTTGCAATATGCAACCTTTATAACTGTAAATGTATTAATTATTAACAAAAAGTACTGTGGATCTTGAGTTTGCTTGTATTCAAGTTTATATTAATTTATAACATTATTCTTTAGTACGCATTATTTGTGTCTAGCTTGGTTCAGTAGAGTAGCTGCTTAAGCTAGACTGCGCCAAGCTTTGATATTGCGCTATTTTTTTGTTTCTTTCTATACTTACTATGTATTTATGTGTATTTTTTCATTAATAAAAGTCAATTATTATTATTATTATTATTATTATATAAACTAAAAGGCTGGACCCGTTGTGCTCCCCTTGTCGCAGAACAAATATTGGGCAGGTCCCGTTGCGAGCCCCCACACTGCCAGATCCTTGTAGAGCAACTAGCTCGCATCTCGACCCGTTGTTTGCATGCCAAAAACATGAGTTATACTAGCTACAATCTCGTAACTTTACCAAACACGGGTGTTATTGAGCCCAGAATATCTGGCATAAAATCAGAAAAGTTAAACATTACTAATGTTATTGTCTGTTTCCGCAAAAGGGTAGTACGTGCATGGTTAGTTTGGGTTAGTCCCTGCATTTTTCTATCTCATTTAATTATTGAATTTGTAATTTTACGGTTACATTTCTTGCTGTGTTCTTGACATCATATATTTATTTATTCATTTATTGTAACTGTTCATTTTATTTTTACACTGTCTTGTTTTAATTTCTGCAATTTTATGTGATACCTATCGTCGGTTAATTATCTTAGATTAATTTATTTACTAGTTATTCACCTATTTATTGCTTTGACATATCAGTGTTTGAAATGACAAGATCTTTGTGTATCACCTTGTCCTAGTTAATCTTTATCTAGGGTAAACTGGTCCACTGTACTTTATGAATGTTGTAGTTACGTGTTCTGTTTTACATTTAATAAAATCCACCTGCGAGTGAGATGGCTTATTTTAATTATGTGGCAAATAGATTAGTTGTTTGGCATCCAACGACTTTTATTTCTAGCATTAGGAAGGCAGTCTATTTTCAGGGCGGATTTAAAGTATTAGCTTTAGTAAGGCATAACACTCAGAGCGACAGAGGAAAGTGGTCCTAAAAGGGTAGGTAATTATCAGTTTAATAGGAAAGAAGCGTATATCAAACTCTATAACAACTACTACAAAAACACAACGTAATTTTGGGTTCTAACCAACTATTTGCGCAAGCGCTATCAACAAATGGTATTAAATAATCTATGACGATTACAGCTACGCTTTTACTTCTGACATGCAAATGCATGCCCCGGGTATGGGTTGTTTCATCATTAATGGACAGTGGCGGATTTGCCCTAAGGCCCGGTAGGCCCGGGCCTAGGGCGGCCAGATTTAGGGGCGGCCCCAATCGTGTCAAAAATAGTATATTACGTACCTAGGCCAGTAAAGTAAAAAAATTCTCAGATCACATGTAATTGTCGGCCGAAGCAAAGCTGAGGTCAACAAACATGTGATCTGAGGCTTCCTTATTTACTGGCCAAGGTGTGTATACTATATAAAAGTTGGCAATAAAGTAATTTCATTATGTAGTCTATATGGTGGATGCTGAGAAAGGGGCGGCTGATAGCTTGGCCTAGGGCGGCCGAGACTGCAAATCCGCCACTGTTAATGGATTATTGTGAATTAACCTTTCATACCGAGGAATTCAATTAATGAGAAAAGAGAGGTAGGGTAGAATATTGTCACGATTTGTATTTTTTATCTGTGACGACACGCCTTACTTAGCGTGTAGGAGAGTAACTCAGATTTAGGAACGCACTACGTCAAGTTGAGAAGATATAATAAAGGAGACACATCGATAAAAACAGTAACAAGTTTATTTACAAACAAACTTAACAACGGTTAGACTGTATACTAATAAAGGCGTGTTTAAGATTATAGATGAATTAAGAGTTTACACTATACCCAATTAATATGAAATGCATGTCTTCTCGAGGGAGGCTTAGTTCAAAGTTTGTCTAGCAAGGACGTCACTATTTTATTAATAAAGTTTATGTGAGCGGGTTGTCTTTTATTTAGGTATTTGTTCTGATATTTATAAGGTAAGTCTTTTTAGGTTATCACAAATTTCTAAGGCACTTTCACTACTTTTTGAAACTCCCCAAAAACTATCCCTTCACTAGAAGTTCTGATACTTCATAAATTCCACTATCTCTATACTTTTTAGTAGCCCCCGAATGCCGTATACCTATGCATACATTCACCCAGGTTAGGTAAGGACCTGACAACCTTATACCTGTGTATAAGTGTTCTAGATCTCAAATAGAACACGTCTGTATCGAGACAGAGAGCGGTCTACGTATCTGTGGCGGGTACGCGCCCCCGGATCTCCGCCTCACTGCACCTGACCTCTTTGCTTTATTACCGCAAAACAGAGTATCCCTGTTGATAGGGGACTTAAATGCCACGCCCGTCGAATGGGGCGGCGTAACTAACACCAGGGGTAGATTATTTAAGAGGATAATCGAAAATAATCTGGAAATCTGCTATCACAGAAGTCCAAATCCTACCTATCTACGTAGTGACTCGTTCCTAGACATTGCTATTTCCCGGGGAGCGATTAGAACAACGCAACTTCAGGAAATCAATGCTTTAAACTCGGATCATCTCCCAATCAAGATTGGATTGTACTGCAGGGTCCCTGTATTGCCAAACGACACCGTCGTTTCGTACAAGAATATTGATTGGCGAGAGTTCCGAGCTAGGCTAAGCGAACTAACTATCATCCCTGAGCAAATAGTCACTGTACAGGATCTCGAGCGAGAGGTCGCAACTCTTACATCAAATATCCAGCGCATCCGTGATGCAATGTGCCCTAGGGTGGCGATTCGCCATAGGACAGAATCCCTTCCCGCACCAATCCTTGAACTTATCACTTACAGAAACCGCTTTCGACGTAGATGGCAGAGAAACCGGACACAAATGGGATCCGCTCATATCAATGCGCTGACGGAGGAAATAAGGGTTAAAATCCGGGAGCATCGCGACCAAACATGGCTCGCGTATATTAATAGCGTGAGTAGGGAATACGGATCGCTGTGGAAGTTAGCCAAGCGAGTCCGAGGAGGCTATACGCAAATCCCTGTCATAAAACACAGGGGTTATGACATCATGAACAACATAGGGAAAGCGGAAGCCTTCTCGGACTACTTGGAAGACGTCTATAGCGAGGCTCCGGGCACCCTATCGGACCAAGGACGCTTCAGTCACATCGTGAATGTGTTTAGACAACACAAGTACCCCATCCCTCCGGCAGTTCTTGATAAATTGAGAATCACACCGGCGGAACTCCGCAAAGCACTCTGTCATCTCCCGAGAAACAAAGCGCCCGGCCCGGACAATATTCCGAACATTATCCTTAAAAATTTTCCCAAGAAAACACTGATCCATTACATGCATATTATAAACGCGGTAATTCGACTGCAACACTTCCCCAAACCTTGGAAAGTAGCGAGCGTCATATACTTCCCGAAACCGGGAAAAGACCCGTCTTTAATTTCATCTTATAGACCAATATCCCTGCTTAACACCCTCGGGAAGGTAGCCGAAAGGCTTATCTTGCCGAGGATAAACATGGTGGTTAAACATTTGAACATCTTACCCCCCGAACAATTCGGCTTTCGAGGCCAGCATGGCACTGTCATGCTGGCAGCGAAACTAGCCACTGACATATATGAAGGGTTCAACAATAGGCAGTCCACTGCTCTCCTATTGCTGGACATAGAGAAAGCGTTTGACAGGGTATGGCACGATGGGCTGCTCTATAAACTGCTGGCAATTTACAGCATGCCGCTGTATATGGTAGCGCTCATCGATTCATATCTTGCCGGACGTACTTTCTCTTCCAGAATTGGCAGACAATCTTCTAGGAACAGAAGACTGTTAGCAGGAGTGCCACAGGGTACCGTATGGTCGCCGCTACTATGCAGTCTTTTTATAGCAGACATCCCGTCTCATCCCAACACCTGTAAAGCCCTATTCGCTGACGACACAGCGATTTATTCCCGGAATCCTATAGCCGAAGTAGCGAAATGAAGTATAAATGAGCATATGGACATCTTGATTCCATACTATAATAAGTGGACGATTAATCTTAATCCCACAAAAACGGAATTAATTATTATTTGTCGCAAAAGAAAGGACATTGCAACTACCCCTTTATTAATAGGCAACACTGCCATCCACCCTAAAACAAGGTAAAGTACTTCGGCCTAACCTTCGACAGCAAATTAAACTTCAGTAAGCACATTGAAGCTGTCGTAGGGAAGAACGAGGGTATAAAGAAGGGACTGGGACTCCTGATAGCAGGTAGATCATATTTAAGCCCTGCAAACAAGCTTATACTATATCGTGCAGTCATAAGACCAGCCCTGATGTATGGTGCCCCGGTATGGTGTTGGGTGGCAAAGTGCCATAAAAAGAAATTGCAAGTACTTCAAAATAGTTACTTAAGGGCAGCTTTCTTTCTAACCCTACGGGATCGAGTCAGAAACGAAGACCTGCATGCGTGGGCTAGAATCGAAACCGTCGATGAATATATCGATAACCAAGCATGTAGGTTTTTCGAAAGACAGATCCGAGGATCGACATTAACAGCGCACATTGCCGACACTAGATACAACCCTGCACGCCCCAGATAGCACAGATGTGTCCTAAATATAGCCCAAGTATATCTCGTAGGATATCCATGTATGTCCCGCGTATGTATGTTACGGCTTACGCTATCCATAGTCCATCGCAGGGATATCTGATGTGACTAATTCGGAAATCCCTTAGATATCCGCAGATATATCCCTGGGATATATGGCATTATCTATGGTACATGCATAGGACATCGGAAGGATGTCCTAATAAAGCAACTTTTTGGATTCTATATTAAATATACTAAGGATGTATTGTTTTGGTCATGGACCATCAATAAACCATCATTAGGATATCCTGTAGCAAAAACGGAAATTTCCAGTATATTGCTAACATACTGTTGTATATATAAGTAAGGTGTAAATATATGTAAAGGTACTATTACTAGGTAGGAAAAAATGGTGTACGGGTGTTTGTCTATTTGACAATATTAAGACAAAAAACGACGGGTGGCATGATTGAGGTTTTTTTTTGTCAGAACTGTCACGAGAAAAAATTCGTACAAGAAAAGATTAATAAATTTTCTTCGATGTCCATTGCAACATCTACCACACTGTAGACAGAGTCTCTACTCCAGAGATCCTTCAGGAACCTGAAAATCAGCCATCTGAGCAAGAAGGCTTATTGGTCCTCACGGTTTCCGATGTGCAGAGGCCCATTCTGTAAATCCAAGTCATTTTTTCTAACCGAGGGGTAAGTGATACCAGCGAATATTAACTACGATAAGAAGATTCACTCTCCACGGCGGCACGTCAACGGTATGTCTCCTTCCCCGCGCGAAAACTAGCATGATACTGGCATGTGACCTTTGGACCCGGCGCACACTGGTCGAATTTCTAGGAAAGCTGGCCATAATAAGGTTTACCAGAAATAAGACATAAAAGTTATTAAGTATTACACGTTTAATATATCGTGTTTTAGACAAATAATTGTTGAATTTTTTGCTCATCATCTGTATTTATATATAGGGAGTATCAATTATCACTAACGATAAAAATCATGTATAAAAATCATTTGTATGTTCTTAAATCGTTTTAAAAAAGGATTTTGAAAATTAAGGGCTCCTTCGTTGTAAAAAAAGGGTTTTAAATTTTTAATTCGATGATCCAAATTTTGTTTTTGCAACGGTTAATTGATGAGGACCTGCAATTTTGCCATACGTGTATTTCAGAGGTATCGCTATTTTGAAAAATTGATCTAATAGAGACGCAACTAGTAAAAAATATAGAAGCATCAGTGCAGCTGTTATTCAAAAACACTTGCTTATATTCTGAATATCCGAAGGTAATATCAAAGCCATATTTACAAATTAAAACTAAATTATAAATTTTTATCTGCTGATTCAGCCAAAGTATTTATTGCCTCTTTTTATAATAACATCAGTCTTGCATCAGCAATAATGATTCTACCGAAATTTCACCTTCGGTTTCACTTACTACAATATTATGGGATTAGGGGTGAGCGACAATAATCGATTATTCGATTCACTTTTAAGAAATTACCGATTAATCGACTTATCGATTAGTATTTCAGAAAATATCGATAATTGATTATTTCGATTAATCAATTATTAAGTTATTTGCTAAAATATTAAGAGTTTAATCGATTATTCAATTTCTTGCCCACCCGTACCGATGACTTTACAACAGATATATCTTTTAAAATTATTCCAATTTAATAATGCGTTGCGTTAAGGGTAAGTTAAACTTGAATTTAAATGACATTTGAAAATACTTTCAGTACAACATATGAAGCAAAAAAAAACAGAGAAACGTAAATGCTCAAACAAGACAGCAGCAGGGAAAACTGCGCACGTTACAAATTTAGCCAATAAGGGATCCTCATTTCGACGCGTCATTTTCTGATAATCTGGCTACAGTTGTTGCACAATTAGGTACAACCTGACTTCGCACGGGAAGTGCACGTGATTCACGGCTGGAAGCGTTTGGGGCCCCGTTGGTTCGAAAGGGAAGTCGCGGCCGGTTGGGACAGTGTTTAGGGTGGGTCACTTAATGTAGGATCGATTCCTACGAAGATTATTCCAGATTTTCGCACGTGATTACGTGATCTGAAGGAGATTGGGGCTGTGGGCCCTGTGGAGATGGGAAGTGTCTCTGACAGCAACTGGTTATATCTGCATTGAGTGAAGCCCCTTTGCATAAGACTCTAACCGAGCATGTACAACATCTAAATGTGTGTGAATGTCCAGCCGGTGGTGTTCGAACCTTAAAACAAGTCGTGCATGCAACGATCTGAGCTCCCTGGAGTACATACTCGACATACAGGGAGCCCTAGAAATAGTATCTCTATCCATCAGGTGTAACTTATCTGGGATGGGTCGCCCCAGCTCTAACTAAGCCGGATAGAGATCTTTACTGGCTGAATTTTCTTACGAAAAAGGCTATAATTGAAAATAGACTAGACTAGATAACCTCAACGGAGTGTTAGCACGTTAGCAGTATAGTACATCAGTATTTATCTTTTTATTATGTATTTGGGCAAAACTATATGATAAGAAGGATCACTCTCCGCGGCGGCATGTCAACGGTGTGTCTCCTTCCCCGCGCGAATACTAACAGAATATCGGCAGGCCATGATACATTGATACAAATAAAACAATCATGTTGGCAGGCGACCTTTGACGCGGCGGCCATAGACCAGCTCATCCTTTTGTCAGATTCAGCCTAAATTCTATAGTGGAGTCAATATTCGATATAAGATAATATCGCTATTTTTTAGTTGTATTGTATTACAAAATAGGAATGAAATATACAGTAAAATTGTGCGAAACCTTTAACCAATTTTAAAATCACCCAAAACGCCAAAATTTAATTAAATATTAAAAGATGGGGCAAATTCGAGCAACATTTTCTTCTTGATGTCTTTTGTCAGAATATTAGTATTCGTAAATATGGTGTAAATCGTTAACACAAAATCAAAATCTTTTAAATATTAGTTATTACATACCTTGAGTATTGTTATCAATATTAACTAATTAAAAACGTTAACAGATTTTTGAAACATCCAGTTGAATACAAACTTTATCAAACTATTTATTTGGTGATAATAATAAAAAAAACCGTAACGTAAGTTTGACAGGGCGCTGCAAACAATTCAGAAGATATCAATTGTGTTTTTCCAATGCCAACTAGAGTATTAGAGTGCTATAAATAATTTCGTTATAAATTTGATTAAATATACCGCAAACGAAAATATCGTTTATGGCCAGCTTTTATTTAAATTCAACCTGTGTGCGGTGGAGTTTGCTGATCGTTACCAGGCAGCAAAGAAAATCAACGACGATTCCTTTGTAGCGCTTTCTGCCCATTAAGTGGGCCTTCTTGTCGTAGTTAATATTCGCTGGTGATACCTTTTGGCCGAAGAGTAACAGTACCTAACTAAATATTGACTGTATAGTGCTTGTTAACGATTCGAAATAGAATATAGCAAAAAATCGTAGCAGCCAACCATTCATTTGACAGATTTCATTAAAAAATTTAAAGTAAAGGAAATATAATGGTACAAGTTATTTATGCTGTACCTTAATAGCATTAGATTTTAGTTTATTCTTAGAAATAGAATCATTTAGGTAAACGTTTGCTACTCAAAGTTGTTCAGCTCATAATTGATGTATGTTGCTATTTATTGGTTTGTGATACCATAAAAAATAAGTCGTTCGTCATTTATAGCTTCCCATTTGGACAAATTGTCATCCATTGAATTTATTAAATAAGCTTTAGTTTATAAAATTTTATTTAGTTATTTTATTTTTTTGGTTTTCGGAAAAGAAAGTTGTCCAAAAGTTTAACTACTTAAAATCTAATCCGTTCTTGCTTGAAGATTCGCGCTTAGAGCGTAAGAATCCTTTATTAACAGAGCAATCTCAAATGGATACTTCTTACGACAATACGTCTTATGGATATAAAATCTCGACGATGCGCATGCCATGCACATAACGGTGTTTGTAATAAATAAAAATGTTATTATTATAATTTAAATTTTTTTATATGTACGAAATTGAACATATTACATCAAGGTTTAATGACTAACAGCAGCTAAGTATCTAACTTAAAGAAATAAAAAATGTGTCACATATCACTAATATTAAACTTCCTCTGTGATCTGTCCTGGCGTTCCTTAGCTCTTTTGAGCCACGCGACGATCGATTTCTCGCACAAATATATGGGTCTTTTTGTTCCACTGTCAACTACAAATTTCTGTCCTACCAAAACGCACTGGAATGTAGTAAAAATCCAATGATATTTTGTAGTTTTGGTTTATGTATCTTCATAATTCTAATTCAGGATCAACCACCTATCAATCCCGTCATACGAATGCGAGCAGGGTTGCCAACAGGTTAACACAAAATTCCTGGCAAAATTTTTTTCTATTCCTGGCAAACATCAAATATTTAAAACATTTTCACTGATATTAAAAAATAACCCTGGAATAATACCAGATTAGGCTCTGCGTTAGCATTAGTCGGTCCCTTTGATGTTGATGGTGCCATTTTTATTTATCCATAGATAAAAGATATTATTTTGTCTCTGATATTAATCTTTTTTTTTATCCATATCTGGTTCACAAAATATTATTTTGTGATCTGGTTTCTGTCACCATAGATAAGGGTCATAGGGGTCTGTCACTTCCACTATCACTATAAATTATTTTAAAACATAAATTTTATATTCTGTGAAACGAACACAAATATCTAAACAAGACAAGGACAAGAACAATATTGCCATATTCCGACACTTCGGTTTAATATAAGCCATCTGACCATCTTTCTTGTTTAATTCATTTCGCTTGAGCTTGAGCAAATAAAGGATGGCCACAAACATCTATCCTATAACTTACAGTTGCTTTATACAAAACTGATCTCACTTGCTCAGTTCGCAGTTGGAGCGGTAGTTGCGGTTAAAACAATCGAATAGACTCATAGACATATAAAAGCGGATGCCTATGAAAAGAACCATAATGAAGGTAGTAATGTAGACGACAAATCGATATTTTTCTGTAGGGAAGATTGCACGTTGTTTTAGTTATAAATCGATTACCATTTTATAATAAATAATTTGAAAAATAATATATATTTAGAATATTTGTCGTTCCTGACAAATTCCTGGCAGTAAATCATTCCTGGCATAATTACTGGCAAGACATATAATTCCATAAAATTCCTGGCAAAACCAGGAATTGCTGGCAAATTGACAACCCTGAATGCGAGAACTACGAACTGTCACTGTCACTGGTGAAATGTCGAAAACGAAAAGATAACTTTTGACAATTGACCGCAACATCATTGCCGCCGACTATTTTGGCTTTTCACAAATAGACATGAGCGTACGAGCTGTTTTCATGCAATTTTACGACATATATATATATTTTTTTTTATCCCAGATTTTCTGTTTGTAAAATAAACTCGGAATTTTCAATTAATATTAAAGTTTTTTAATAAATAAATATACAAGACTTACATAACTGGAAACTATTTTTGCACTCTGAATCTCTATTCAAATGGATAAACGGATATCCGTAAAAGAGAACGTACTTAAATGCGTTATTACTGGGATATTCCATATATGTTGGAAAAGTATATACAACGTATTTAAGGAATTGTACAGCCGACAGATATCCGTAAGAAGACGTATCTAATAAGCTATTACTGGGATGTTCCGAGTATATTGCAAAAGTATATACACCGTATTTACGGAATTGTATGTACCAAGGATGTATCTTCAATGTCCCGGGACATGCGACATAAATAGGATATGAACGGGATGTCCTGCGTATATCGTGTGCTATCTGGGGCCGTACACCTTACGGCACCATATATCGGGAAATCACGTTATTCTATAAGCAACTTATGCCGCCATGACTCTAGTCCCTTCAGGAATAGAGCCACTACATCAAACCACCCTGATTTGTACTCCTTTTAACTTTCAAAAGCAATCTCCTGAAAATTAAAAAGTCCGATGTACCAGGAGCACAGAAGCCGACCAGCGGGAAACCGCGGGTAAGCCAGCCAGCTACCCGTGTTCGAACATGGGGGCGTGGCTTGCTTGACGACTTTTTCGGCCTGTAAATGCGCAACCACCGCCGCCGCCGCATTTAGCTCACTTGATTTCTGCCTACGGAAGCGTCCATGTCTTCGCAGTCGACACCGCGGGGCCTCGAACAGCGCGCCTTGATACCACTACATCCTTACAGGAATCGACTTAACTAAGTCTTCACTTGTAAATAGTCTATGTTAGCTTTAATTATTGTTGTACAGTGTGATGTCTTTTTAACTATGAACCCTGCTCTCGAAGAGCATTTAAGCAGGGTTTTTTTTTATCAATTTTCCCTGCATTTTCGCCAGGTAATAATATTACTTATAGAAGACTGTACAGCTTCTCTCTTAGCTTTCGCTAATCACTTTATCGGTAACGACTTTGACGGGGTAACCCAAGTAAAGATCACAATAAAGCAGTACCACGAACCCTAGACCTAAGTAGGTGTTAAAATCAGCCCCCCTACGGGTGCCTATCTGTTGGCCACGGCGCTGATGTAACAGCTCCAGGCGAAACAACAGTTATAGTTTTAGTATTAGGTTACTTTACTGGCATACTTATTCTAGGTTTAGTAGTTTCATGATGTTAATATTGAAATAAATAAATGATGATGATGAAGTGTTCTCAGTTATGGGGGTTGTGGGATAGAACAACTAGAAGTGGACGTACCTGTGTACTGCCCAGCAACTAAATTGAGCGGTTTGAGAGACCCGAAAGTCTGATTAACTCGGCGTTTGCCTGCGTATTTATATGTTACAAAATGCTGATGGTTGCATCATTAAGGATTAAAGTCGCTCCCGTCGGCCGCTCAAGTTGTTTATAATTAACAGTGAATGTTTATATAACATTTTTCAAGTTCAAGTTCAAACTTACGACAGGGTGATATTTAATTAATGATTTTAATTAGTTCACAATATTTTGTTGAAACACTTCGATTTTTAGAATCGCGACAGAGCTGTTTAAATGGGGAGCAAACTGATTGCATGGAAACTTATTGATATTTTAGGAACTCCCGTCGATATATGTTTATAAGTCAATTTTCGGTGCGTAAACTAATACATGAAAAAACAGTGGATATAGGATAATCAAAACTTTATAGGTAAGATTTAGTGTCGTTACGTTGTTCAAAAGAATCCTTCTTATTTTGTAGGTGGCATATTTAGAAATTGTCAACTTGTCAAAATAATTATTTTGTGTACTAGATACAGATGATCGTTATGCCGATTTTTTAGTCAATCATTAACGCCAATTAGTGGATAACTTTTTTCGGCAGTGTAGTAATAAGTGTTTGTTGTAAGCATTTAGGGCAACCATTTCAGCAGGGAATGTTTATGCAATGGAATAATATTGTACATTTTTTTTAGATCCGCTAGAGGACTGTGCGCCGTATTTTGACCACCGAGATTGATATTATTTACATTCTATCAAATGACGCTCGTCCTTAAAATGGCTATTTTAAGGAAGTTAAAAAATGGGATCTACATCACAATCATTGAGGCAAATTATTTTAGTGTACATTTCGAAGTGTTGGAAATTAGTGACCTTGAGTTTTATGTAAAAATGCATCAATGGATTGTTTGTGACCTGTTTGTAATATATCACTAATTAATTATTTGAAGAATTTGAACGCTTCGGACTTTGATGGAGTGTCTAATAATTTAATTAGGAAGTTTTAAATAAGTCACTATATTTTGAGGGCATGGTAAGCACTCTAGGTTTTAACTTTCTTACTCTACGGGCTATTGACGTCATTCGTTTTCGTTAAATCTAAACATTTTTAATCCAGTTTTATAAATTATTCCGTCGCGAAAAGCCGGGAAAACTGATTTTGTATTTTCCGCAGTCCTCGCGTAGTAGCGGTAAAATGCCGCGTCACTTGAGGTTCCCACCTAACGGCTAGCCGTGACGCGATCCCCACCACGCGTTGAGTAGTGGTGTCGATTTTCGTTACTTTTCACTACTAGCTACTTTTCGTTACTTTGGTATAAAGTAATCATTTGAAATATTCGTTACTTTGATTACTTCGATTAATATTTTGGGTATTGTATGGTTCATTACTATCGTTTATCATAATGTTTACTGCAATACCTACATATTTATCAATCATTATATATTTTTTTTGTTTAATTGTGTTGTAATAAGTGCTCTTGTGAAATACTGTTTAATTACGAACGAGTATGAAGTTAAGGCACTTGCTTCATATATTTGGCTATCATTCAACAACTTTTTTTATAATTATGAAATAACAGAGATACGTGGCACGAGGAAACAAAATATGTATGTAACGCAAACAGCAAAAATGTCCATTATTACATAGTAAATAATATAAACACTTTATAATCTATGTATTTACTTATGAATAATTCTCAGAATAATCCTGACGTACTAGAAAACTAAACAAACAACATATCTAGAATATTAAAAAATATCAAAAAATACAGGTACTCGGAGGTCACAATTACAATGTAAAAATATTATATTTTGTACATTTTTTTCCTTCAGACTTCTCCTCTGTGAAATTAAGCTGTCCATTTAACATAAGGTCTATATAATGTCACCTTAGCTCATAAATTCGATAAGGTCGACATATCTTTCATAAACAAAATTTATTAGAACAATGGAACAGCGCTGCAAATATTTGAAAGCATCGAGACGAAATACGATAAAATATGCTGCGACAACCCGACCATAGCCGTGAGTCCAGTAACTGCCCCGACCTCCGTGTAATGTACCTAATTACTGTATTTAAAGTAACGATGGAGTTCACGGTACTTCGGGTATTGGATAGCTAACGAGTATAAAGTAACGAGTAGTTACTTTTTGGCACCACTAGCGTCGAGTTGACAAGAACGGTCCGCGTTGCGCTGAACTGGCAGAATCCACCCGGGTTCTCGAAGCAGCTGCTGAGCCGACTCCTCTGAGGACCCCTGCCAATTTAAGCCGCGCAGCTGAAACCAGACCCACGCCGCCGCCTGTCTTGTCCGCCTTCGCTGCTACTGCATAGGTTATGTAGGTAACACACTCTCTCACACTACGCTGCCCTTCCTTCCGCTGGTGCTAGATTCGTGTACGAACAGCCCTACTTTCTCTCTCCTTCCGAGACTGGTGCTAGGTTCGTTTACGACCAGTCTCATCTGAACTCTCTCTCTCTCTCTCTGGGTGGAATCATAAGTGCCAGCTGGTTCGAAAACCTTCCGTAGTAGTATCGATAGTAAAGAGATCGGCCCGCCACTTTTCTTCGATGTTCAAGGCTATCAAGATCTTAGTCAACTCTGGGCCATAAGACGGACTGCTCTCCTCTGTATGGAGTCCAATATCTTGAGTAAGTGTTCGGCTGCCGAGCTCACACATGGGGCAGTAATCAATGAGGATTTGAACGCCATCGTGGAATGGGGCGGGGAAAATAATGTGCAGTTTAATGCAGGAAAGACTGAAGCAGCTGTCTTCTCAAAAGGAGCAAACACCGCAAGACCTGACCTATCAATGACAGGACAAACACTGATTCTGGCCTCATCCATAAGCTTGCTGGGCATCAACGTAGAACACAACTATAGAGCAAAAAAGACTTCATGAGCTCTTACTGCTCTATAAGGCCCAGATAAGACCATCTCTGGAATACTATTCCCATGTATTCCAGAGATGGTCTTATCTGAGCCTTATAGAGCAGCAAGAGCTCAAGAGGTGTATACAACTTTTTTGCTCTATAGAATGCTCCTAGCTTTTGTGCGCTGCCTTGGCGATTTTGGTGACGTGATTACGCCAAGACATGTTGTGTTCTACGTTGATGCTCAGCAAGCTTATGGACAGTGGCGGACATATCACCGGGCAGTTCGGTGCGCCGCCCTGGGGCCCAAGGTTCAGAAGGGCCCCACGATGCCGCTGATTATAAAGTATTTTTGTATCGAAGTAAGTAAAATGGTAAAACATCAAATATGCAAACCAAAAATAATGAAATAATAATTAAGCTCCATTCAATAAAGTCACACAGTATAGATACCTATACGTATCTACTAATGAAATATATCGACCATACCGCCCATGCCTAATATTCGTTGAGAGCCTGAGAGCGTTAAATTTGGCGACTCACAAACTACTGTGATTCCCACTATTCCCAGTAGGCCGCATTTTCAATTTTCATTTACTTTAGAGCGAATTATCAAATACTTGATACTTGAATAGTTTGTTTGCATGATTAAATAATATCTATTAGTCAGTGGAGTGCTAAGACTTAAAGTACTGTAGCTGCTTCAGACAAAAGATATAAAAAAGGTAACTTAAGTACCTACTTGTTAAGAATATTTATATTTTTACATATTGTTTTATCTTTTGTCTCAGCCTAAAGACTCTAACGAATTGTATTTCTAAGAAAATCAATTGAATGTATCTATATTTCTCAATTACTTACTAATTAATTTACTTTGATAAATACGATATTATAATTAGGTATATAGTGGATCGTATACAATGGCGTAGTTTTAAGCAGTGAAATCGTTGGTCCTCCCCCCGCGGCAAATATTGTGGGGGGGCCTCTTTTCATAAATTGACTAAGAATAAGAGCCTAATAATAATAAACTATTTTTGTTATGATAGGAACGAATAAGTACACTAGTTTTTTGTTTAAAATATAGTCGGCTATCTCTGAAGCCCCCCGTCGTTCAAGGGCTCTCTCGTCATGCGTGCTCCACGAACTTGTCAACTATACGCCACTGGGCACTGGTGTGAGTGATATAGCATGCTTTATAGTTTAACCTTTAACATGGTCCAGTGTGATGCATCGGCATATAGGAAATCCCAAGCGAATTTTAAATTTACTCTCCAAATATTTGTTAATTGTTGACTTTATCGCATAATTAGACTTTTTAAAGGTCTCTGTATGGTAAATATTTTAGGTTAAACATCTTTGGTAAATCCTACACATGCCGAATTCGTACAATTTTTTGCAAAACAATCTTAATTTATTTGAATAAAATTGCAGTCAGAAAAAGATTATTCGAGATTTTAGTTTGTTATTAGGTTTTATATTTTGTTTAAAGTGTTTCTATTTTATTACTTTTTATGTGATACGAAAAATAACAGTCTAGATATTAGTAATACAATATCGCAGCGAAGTTAGATTTAACAGATCTAATAGATAATTTTGCCGATGCCAGTTTATTATTAGTTTATTATTAGTTTTTATATTTTGTTTAAAGTGTTTTATTTTCTAAGTTTTTATGTGATACGCAAAATACCCATCTACAATTTTTGGTATTAACTAGCTTTCATCTTAAATAAAAATTTATTTTATTTTCTTACTTTTCATGGGATACGAAAAAATATTAGTTCTTTATTAAAAATTATTGTTATATTCTTACTTTTATGTGATATTTATATATCATGTATTACCTATGAGAAATGCCTTAACTTAGTTTTAAAATATACAAGGGGTAGGGGCCCATAAATATCTTTTGCCCTGAGGTCCACGCGTCCCTAGATCCGCCGCTGCTTATGGATGAGGCCAGAGTCAGTGTTTGCCCTATTATTGATAAGTCAGGTCCTGCGGTGTTTGTTTTTTTTGAGAAGACAGCTGCTTGAGTATTTCCTGCGTTAGTTTCGTAAGATTTATACATGCTGAGAGTTCGTTCGTATTTCGTGTGTTCTGTCTATCTGAAAATTGTGATTTTTGGATATAACGTGCATTCTAGTGCTTTTAATTGAATGATCCTGTTAATTTAGTGCACATTTAATCAGGTAATTGGTAGGAGCAATGTGAGCTTCGAACAATAGGCAATAATTTGCTAGTAAACAAACTTTTTTTTGTTCGGTAGTTTATGACGTTCGATTCATCCAACGAGGTTGTGTGTTTGGAGCTACCGTTTTTGAGTATTGCTCGCCGCTGGTCGTAGAATTTGGATTTTTGTTTTTTTGGCTTGTATTTTATTTGTAAATTGATTGTTTTGTCTTGGAAAAAGTCTGGGCGGTGTTGGTGTGTCCTTGAATTGAGTAGGCGAATGCATCCCTCTTCTCTATACTGCTTCAAGCGATATGTGTTTGGGTTTGTTTTAATGGTATGTTGTTCGATCTTTACTTTCTTGTGCGTAAATAATTTTAATAACTCATTTTAACTCAACATGAATGGTAACGACAATACTGGCAACTCATCAGGTAAAGCATCTTGCTTTAAATGTTGTGTAAATAAGGAATTTTGTAGTCTTGTTGGCGTTGTATGTACAAGTGTCTTCCATCCAAGCTGTCTAAATAGAAGAAGTTATTTCAAAATAATAGAAAATCATCGAATATATGGTTCGAGAAAGTGCGAGGCAAATGATGTCGACGATGAAGTGAAACTGGAGGAATTCGATAAACTCGAGGAGAAACTTATAGGGCTGAATGATAAATTGCTAAATCAAGAAAAGCTATACGAGGAAACTATTATTGAGAAAAACAATGAACTTCTAGAAAAACAACATCAGATTGAACACTTGATTAATGATCTAAAAGCAAAGGACTCTTTTCTGCACAAACAAAGGAGTAACTCAAAAAGTTTTCAAGATGAT
>MU190360.1:0-11592 GCA_016904865.1 Pissodes strobi
GTTAGGTTGTAGGTTTTCACGGATGGTGGCAAATGTATAAACAATATTCCGGGTGACAATCCGTTCGTCTTGAAATTCTTTATCTTCACGACATTTCGCCAGAATCGCATCTGGCATTATCGAGTGTTGCTCGCTCCGCTTCTGGTTGTCGTGAAAATAGTTTGTGTTCAAAAACCATTTTGAACACGCTTTCAAATCTGACGATTTAATTTTGTACAATTTTTACATTTCACGCCACTGCTCGCATTCCAAAGAAATTGTGAAATCCATGGCGACACTACAAACGCCATCTCTTGCTTACAACGTTTATCCACTACTTCAGTCAATCTAGAAAGCTAAAATCCGCACGACCTCTATCATCTGACACAGCATTTGCACCGGCACCCCGCCAAAGAAGCATTCCTGTATTCAGCCGCATAATTCGTGCAAACCAATCACCTCAATGTATTTCAAACTACAAGGCCGTATCAGCTGCACTATGCAGGAACACATTCGGACATTCGGCCAATAACGGCAAGACTGAGGTAATCAAGTTAGTGCCTCTAAATTTCCGATCTTTAATAATCAGATTTATAATTCCTAGTCAGCGTATTTCGCCCAGATCTGTGTTAAGATTGTAACGATGTTACTTAATTTTTCTTATATTACAGAGCGTAAGCCTAATTAATTGTTGTTAAACCGTATCTTTGGTACTTGATGTCATAGAAACACTATTCGTTTTGGTAAATTATAGTAAAAATAATATAGACATTACTATCTTACTGAAAACCGAGCGAAAATACAGGAAAACACTTTCCGCAATTTACCCAAGGTTTTCCTAGTATCAGTAGTACGCACCGTACCGGCGGCGGCGAGCCCCACTTCGCAAGTTCTGAGGACCGCGCAGGCCTCATCATATAAAACCAGATGTACCGCAGTAGAACGGGCAGTCAGTCCGGAGTCGAGTCAGTCGGCAGTCGAGAGGCAGTCTAGCACCGAGCAAGCAGCATACCCTACCAGTAGGAGACAGCTCCAGACAAACCGGGAAGGACCGACCGACCGAGCAGGTAAATATCCGTCGTACCGTATTCCTGGTCCATAATCCTTTCCCTAGTGGCAAGTGGAGTAATCCCGCCCATCCTGCCCTGGCAAGCGGAGTAATCCCGGCCATCCTGTCTTGGCAAGCGGAGTAATCCCGGCCTACCGTAGTATTCCCGGCTCCCCTATTGGCAAGCGGAGTAATCCCGGCCATCCTGCCTTGGCAAGTGGAGTAATCCCGGCCATCCCTGCTTGGCAATCCCGGTTGGCAAGCGAAGTAATCCCGGCCATCCTCCCGTTGGCAAGCGGAGTTATCCCGGCCATCCTGGGTTGGCAAGTGGAGTAATCCCGGCTAAGGGTCCTTCCAAACTAAGTCCATCCAGACTTCACGTCCCAGTTAGGGAACCGTTCCGCTGAACCAACTGTGTCATAGAGCTGGAGCTATTGAGAACCGTATATCGTATTTATCGTAGGGCTTCCGTACCGTATCTACTGCCACACGTACCGTAGGGCTTCCGGACCGCTACAGTTCACCGTATCAAGTACCGCACTTAACGTAGGGCTTGCGTATCGCTACCGTTTACCGTATTTACTGCCATATTTACCGTAGGGCTTCCGTACCGCTACTGTTTACCGTGTTTACTGCCATATTTATCGTAGAGCTTCCGTGCCGCTGCAGTTTACCGTATTTACTGCCATATTTACAGTAGGGCTTCCGTACCGCTACCGTTTAACGTAATCGCTAACATACTTACCGTGGGGCTTCCGCACCGCTACAGTCTACCGCGCGATTAGAGATTTCGATTCTTTTACTACCGTTTTGAGTTTTCTTACGTATTACCAGGTTGGATCGCTTAGAATAAGTTGTCTGATAAGTTTAGCTATAAGAAAGTTAGGTTTATACTTACTGTCGGATAAATACGACCATTATTTTGTTTACACGGAGTGTTTCATTTACCAGGGACCGATTCCGAGTATTTAAAAACCGAACCTTGGACAACCATTTCTCTACTGTCTAAAGGCTATCCGATAGGCGAACAGCGATCCCCTTTGTCGCTGTAAATATCAAAGGGGTGGCGCCCGAGAAAACCGAAATACAGGAGGTCGCAAAAAGTAAGTAAAGGGCGCCGTTACAAGATGCATAAGTTTATGCTAGACAATCGCTGATAGTTACATTAATTGTCCATTTTTAAGTTCCGCATTGATGCATCTTCTCCCGCCAGAAAGGGAGGAGTCAACGCCTTCGAGCTGATCTAGTTATCACGTTATAGTATTAAGTAGCATCTCGACTCTCACCCAACTAAGTCGCGCCAAGGGCGTTTCCCCGTTTCTAGCCGGCATGGCCCTAAGCCGCCATGCCGGGGAAGTTTTCACGTTTTGAGACCTCATAATCTCACTAGTTCTTTACTCATGTGACATAATGGTATCCAGCCATAATCATCGTCATGTCAAGCCTACAAAAGGTATTTATCGGCACCCTGACTGCCATTATTCTTACAAGTATGACGCTGTACCATCGTTGTATTGGCGTCCCCCATTGGTCTCATCTATGGGAATTCTACAATTGACTTATCTCGAACCACAAGTAATCGAGCCTTGTCTCGAAACCCAAGTAAGTAAGTTCACCCGTTTTCAATCACATTCTCTCAAACGCGGTACCATCGCTGTGCCAGCATTCCCAATGGTCTTGCCCATGGGTGTTCAACATTCTCTATTAGAGTTTTGTCTCTAGCCAATATTAATCGAATCTTATCTCGAATCTCAAGTAAGTAAACACACACGTTTACATTCACATTCACTCAAACGCGGTACAATCGCTGTGCTAGCGTTCCCATTTGGTCTTGTCGGGTGTTCAGATTCTCTCACAATCACCCAAAACGCGATATCATCGCTGTGCTAGCGTTCCCATTTGGTCTTGTCCATGGGTGTTCAACATTCTCTATCAGAGTATAACACTGGGTTGCTATACTCTAGCCTTATTCTCATATGAGGATTAAACGGCACTTGTCTGCCAGTATTCTCCAGATCTCATAAATGCTAATCCCCTACGTTGATTTCAGCTTACCTATGCGACCTGCATAGCGTGTTTTACAATCATTCATGCGTGTACCAAAAAACGGCATTTCACAAAGCATCCAAGTCATTCTATTATGCAATAACTGCATACCAGATTCAAACCACTACATTCAAGTCATTCATATTTGCAAGGAATCAAACCACATTTTATATAGAAGCTAGCAAGAGACCTAGCAAGTGTTTTTTAAAGTGACTTTCCCTCAGTGTTGGAAGATAAACTGCTGAACATTGAACGTTTTTCGTCAACTGTGAACATAGTGTACATAGTAGGTGGACTTTAAGGTATATAGGGGTAGGTGTAGGTAGGGTATAGGTGGACTTTAAGGTAATATTTATCCTGTTATTATTGCTTGTATATTACTGTATTTCATATCAAAGTTATCTCAGCTAACCTAGCTCATACGTAGCAGTTCCGCAGGGACTTTAATAAGCATTTGACTGTACATAGCTTCAAGGTTATCATACATCTGTTTAGTATTACAACTGTTTATTCAATGCCTTAGCCTTTAGGGTATTATTCTTGGAACATTCTTCAAGATCGAAACTTTGCCTCAACTGATATTGTTCATTTCGTAGCACTGACTACGTACAATCATTCAATGTTTAATATTTTGTTTATTTATGATCTTCCAGTTATTTTCGGGTAAAATAACTTATTAAAATATTCATATAATGCTAAAGCTTTTTATTTTATTTACAAAATGACTTTAGAACTAGCCCTAAGGTAAATTAGAGTGCCTACGAGCACGTCTATGTTTGTGTAGAAAATCGACCAAGATCGAATCTGAAACAGTTTGTAATTTTTTCTTGAAATTCCTCAGTAAATTATTAACATACGGGCTTATTTTCTTTTTCTAAACTATGATTATAATATATTTTCCCCAAATTTCCGAGATATTCAAAGGCATAAATATTGGTAAATATTACTTAGTCCGGAATGAATCTCATGTTGTCGTTAGTCACGTGTGTACGTATGTAGTATAATACAAATAATATTTCTTAACGTAATGGGATCTTTTACAGTCTCAATATGCGCCTGGCAGAATTTTGGAAATCAGATGTTTGAAATAAGATACATAATATATTGCATAATTGAGTAGGAATCTCGAGAAGTGAAAGCCAACCGTCCGTTTACCAGAACACTTTTTCTGAATTTCCACCTTTAGATCTAATTGCATTGGTTGAAAATTGAAAATCCTCATATTGTGAGGTGCCAATAAAAATGTAGAGATGACCACTGTTTTTTTGCAGCATGATAAATTAAGCCCTATACAACTGCCAACTTCGACATAATTGTGTTATGTATCATCCTTTTATCTGCTTCTTATTTTTTTCTTCGTGATGTAACGCAATAAAATAAATGCTGCTCTTGCAAATGTTATATTTCCCTTAGACCTTCCTTTTCATCTAAACACGCACAAATTACGTACACAACTGGTACAAAATTTTGCGTGCATAAACGAGTTATTTAGAAATTTAGAAGGCAGGGTTCATTAAAAAGCGGCGGCAGAGCAATGGAGAAATTGTATTCAACAATTGAATTCACCTAGAAATTGTATACAAAAGTCTTATAACACATTATATGCTTAAACTAAATCGTTTTCGAGATATCGAGTTTTCAAGATGATTTTTACTGTAATTCTCTAAATTGTAAGAGCCAATAAAGGCCCGAAATATGCTAAGAAACCTCCCTGAGATGGATGGTATAGATGTTATTAATTCTTCAATGAATTCTTTTGGACAGGGTTGATAAAAAGCAGTATTTTGGGAAAAATAATTGATTGCAGAATATAAAATCAAATTAGCACAGGGTTGCCAAAAAGTCATGAGACGAAAAAAAAAATTACGTGGATATTTTAAATTTTACCAAAACCATCATTAGGTACACTTAAAGGAAAAACGGTTGTTACGCCAAACTAGGTTATTTTGTAGCTATAATTTTATGTGAAACTTATGTACGACCCTATAACTATTTACCACCAGGTTTTTGACTTGTCGTTGTCAGAATATATATGAAATTGACATTGAATTTATAGTAAAACGTAAAATAAAAATTTCGGAAGGAAAAAGTATTTTGAAACAACCCAAAGATAACATACAGTCCACTAATCCAACAACGGTAAAAATATTGTGAATAATCAAGATATTTTTATTACTAATATATATTATGGAATCCTATTTTATAAGGTATTAAAACCATGCACCGTTTACCACTTGGGATTAACGAATTCGCTAAATAAAGTTTTCTCAAGAATTTAGAGGTGTATTGGGAGGAAAACTGGAAATTTCTGGTTTTATTATTTCTTGTGATCTTCAAGTCTTTGTGGCCTATTGTTGTAAACTACATTTTTTGAAAATTAATCGGGGCAAATCGGGAGATCTAGTTGGGCATTCAATGGCTCCCTAGGGGATTGTTATATAGCAAGACTATCGCGGTGGGTATATTCTTAGACATTGAAGAAGCATTCAATAATGCATTACCAAACTCCTTGCTGAAAAAGGGATTAAACCACAAATAAGGAACTGGATCGGAAGTATGTTAAATTGCAGAGTAGGCACAACAACCCTACAGGGAGAGCTACAGATTCAAGGCTGTTAGAATATGTCCGCAGGGCGGGGTTTTGTCGCCCCTTCTGTGGTCTCTCCTGATGGATGATCTGTTCGCGGTCCTCTCGCTGTGGAATGTGGAGGTGCAGGCATACGCGGATGATCTAGTAATACGGATTAGAAGCGACTCGCAAAGAACTATCTCAAAGGATCTGCAAGAGGTGCTAACCGTGATCTATGACTGGTGTGAAAGGGAACAACTATCTGTGAACCCACACAAAACATTTATAGTACCGTTTACATGGAAGAAAAGGCTGGAAGACCTAAGATCACCTTCACTCAAAGAAGAAACTATCCCATTTGCGAATACAGTGAAGAAGCTGGGAATTAGCTTAGATAAAACACTTAACTGGAATGCGCATCTGGCTAAAACTGAAAGCAAAAGTGAAATTGTCACTATAGATCTGTAGACGTATTTGTGGCAAAATATGGGGCATACATCCCAACCAAAGGCACTGGCTCTCTATTGCGGTCATAAGTCATGGAGCAGTAGCTTGGTACTCTAAGAGCTTACAGAGCTCCGCGAAAATCAAATTATCTACCTTACAAAGACAAGCGTGTCTGGCAATTAGTGCCGCCTTCGGCACTACACCCACGGTAGCGCTTGAATGTCTTCTAAATCTGCAACCTCTCCAAATAACGTCAGTAGAAACTAAACCGTTATAATTGTTAATGAATTGTGAAAATGCCCAAGAAATGTGGGCGAAATTACACAGCGTCTATGATCTTAAGTTTGGGGTTAATCCAAAAGCATTTTTTTATTTCAAATGGGACACTTCTCTGGATGTATCTGCGCATATCTCCAAACTAGAACAGATGGCTAGCAAAATGAAGAAATTGAGAGGTGAGATACCAGAATCGATGTTAATGACTAGAATATTGTCAATTTTGCCCTCAAAATATAACCATTTCTATAGTGCGTGGGATTCGATGGACGCGTCAAGACGTAATATTGAGACATTGACAACTGGCCGTATGACTGAAGAACTACGACATAAAAATAGTGAATCCGATATTGAAGAAATGACGACAGCATTTACGTCAGGTTTGAGGTTTCAACGCAAGTTTTTCAAGGACAAGAAAATGACTGAACCTAAAGGATATGAGTGCTTTACGTGCGGGAAAACGGGACATTTTTGTCGTGACTGTCCGGATTGTGCCTCGTGCAGTTCAAAAAAGCATATCCAAAAAAACCGTCCGAAATATGTAAGTGCGCAAATCCAGACCGAAGAACATGATGAACAACAAGCATTTATTGGACATAGCGGTGACATGAAACATTCTGATTTCTGGTTAATTGATTCGGGCGCGACAAATCATATCTCGAACCGCAAGGAATGGTTTCAAACGTATAATCAATTTTCGGAACCTTTATCAATACGTGTCGGAAACGGAGAGGCAATCGCCGCGTATGGCCGTGGAAATATAAAAATCGAAACGTTTGCCAACGGAGCATGGTTACCGGGAACACTCTATGATGTATTATATGCACCAAAAATGGCTCGAAATTTATTTTAGGTAAAAAGTGCTGCTAAAAAGTGTGAGGACTTTGAAATTCGGGAGAATGGTAAAAAGTGCATGTTTTTGCGAAATGATAAAATAATAGCTATCGGTGTCGAGGCTGAAAATCTTTATCGTATCATTTTAAGAGTTACTGTTAAGTCAGCGGTCACGGCGCGGATGTTTACGTTTCTTCGAACTCGGGTGCTGACGCTGATACGGCTAATTTATGGCATGAGAGACTAGGAGATCAAAATAATGTGCAATTATTTTTAAAACGATTTGGACTTGAACTGACCTATGACAATAATATTTGTGATGGTTGTGCATACGAAAAAAATCACAGAAAGACTTTAGCAACTACAAAGGATATGCTACAGAAGTTCGTCAACTAATGCATACTGATTTGTGTGGACCTATGGAAGTTGAAGCATTAGGTAAAAAACGGTACTACCTGTTACTCAAAGACGATTATAGTAAATACCGTTTTGTTCATTTTATCAGAGAAAAATCTGAGGTGTACGATAAACTAAAAAAATTTTTAACAGAAGTAAACAATCAATTTAATAAACAAGTAAAAGAGATTAAAAGTGACGTCAATTTAAAAGTGAAATCTTTGCTAGAAGAAAACGGCATTAAACAAACAATTACAGTGCCGTACACTCCGGAACAAAATGGCTGCGTTGAAAGAGAAAATCGCACTATTGTTGACGCTGCACGGTCTATGTTGTATTCAAAACCTAATATTCCGAAATTTTTATGGGCAGAGGCCATTAATACGGCTTTATATATATTAAATCGTACCGGGCCTACAAAGATACCTGGGAAAACGCCAATTGAGTTGCGGAATGGAAAAACGCCCAAAATTGACCATCTAAAAGTATTTGGCACAGAATGTTTTGTTCATATTCCTAAAGAAAAAAGACGTAAATTGGACAAAAAATCCTATAAAGGCTTTCTTGTTGGATATATGGAAAATGTAGAGGGTTATCGTGTATGGGTACCCGAGGTTCATGATGTAGTTGTGAGTAGTGAAGTTATTTTTAAAGTAGAAATTTTATCTCCCTCCTACTGAGGTACAAATTGACACAAATGTGAGAAGTGTTGAAATTAAAGAAGACGAATCTATAAATGATTTGTTCGAGGATGATCCATAAGCGAGAGAAAATTGAGGGACAGGAGTAAATTAAATAAACCAGATTTTTTGGTGTACCAGTTGTATTTATGGCTGATGAACCAACAACTTTTTCAGAAGCTATTTCCTTGCAAATCTCCGGAAAATGGGTAGAGGCCATGCAAGAAGAAATGAAATCCTTAATGGAGAATAACCTGGAATTTAGTTGATAAACCAGAAAATCAACAAATCTTTGAAAATCGCTGGGTCTTTCGTTTCAAGTTCAAAGAAAATGGAGCAGTTGATCGTTATAAAGCAAGACTGGTAATCAAAGAGTATTCATAACAAGATGGTGTACATTACAGTGAAACTTTCAGTCCAGTTTTGAGACCAGAGATAATAAGAGTGGTACTTAGTGTGGGTGTATCAGAAAACTTGCATTTAAGAAAATTTGATACAAAAACAGAGTTTTTATATGGAAATTTAAATGAAGACATCTTTATGCAACAGCCAGAAGGTTTTGAGGATGGCACTACTCGAATTTGTAAACTGTCGAAGAGCCTCTATGGGCTGAGACAAGCTCCAAGATGCTGGAACAAACGTTTTACCGATTTTCTATGAACCTGTGATTTCAGGGAGAGTTCAGCAGATCCATGTTATATATAAAAGTAAATAATGGCCAGAAAGTGTTATTGTTATTATATGTCGATGATGGCCTGATAGCTTCAACAACACTAGAAGAAGCGGTAGAATTATTAAACAAAATCGAATCCACATTTAAGGCAAAATCCATTAATGAGGTGCGCAATTTTGTTGGTTTTGAAATTGAAAAATGTGAAGACCGCTCCATTTTTATTCATCAGGCTAGTTACATCAAGAGAATCGTTGAGAAATACGGAATGGCGACCTGAAAAACTGTATCAACTCCCATAGATTTAGGATGGAATGTGAGCGATTATTCAGAAAATAAAGGTATTTTTCCATACTGTGAAATTGTTGGAAGTTTAAGGTTTTTGCAAGTAATCACCCGACCTGACATTGGATTTGCAGTAAACATTGCATCAAGGACTCTGGATAATCCGACTGAAGCTCATTGCAAACTTGTGAAGCGTATTCATCATTATATTAAGGGTAACAGACTATCATTCCATCTTTCTTTATGCAATGAACGTATGTACTAAATTGGTCCGTCAAATTGGAATCTTTGACATCGATTTGCGTCAATGTTAAAAAACCATAACGAAAATAACAGATTTAATTCATTTATTGATTTGTTGGTAGTTGGTTTATGTTTTACGCTAATAATTGCTAATAAAAATCGTTTTGAGATGCCGCACCGGGTCAGTGAGAAAGAGCAAGCTTTAATTTTAAAATTAGTGCATTATTTCACACGTGAAAAAGATGCTGGTAGGCCACTTTTACCCTGGAAAGCTGTGCACAATGTAAGTAATATTTTTTTATTTATTTGATAATACTAAAAATGATATCTCTAGAAAAATGTATATTTGATGTGTAAACATTTTACGCGGCGATATGAGGACAAATCTCGGCAAGTGAGACGGAAATGCGCAAACCAATTTTAGCCGCTAGGGCGGTATTATATACAATTTTGCCATTTAAAATCGTTTTAAATGGATTTTAGACGATAAAAAAGCATATTTTAAATTAAACGAACCGTCAAAAGTATTATTTTTGAATTATTATATTCGCATTGTAACTGGATCCATAGCACAGCTTATTTTTAATGGACGGTTGAATTTAAAATGAATTTTCGCTTCGAAATCCACGACAAATTCGTCCGAAGCTATGGCTATCGGCCTAAAAAAGTCCGAATTTTCGCATTTTTATATAATTTTGCCATTTAAAATCGTTTTTAAACGGATTTTAGACGAAAAAAAAGCATATTATTATTTTAAATTAAACGAACTGTCAAAAGTATTATTCAGATGCCCAGACGTTTAAACAATATTGTCATAAGTATGTAGAATTGATAAAAACGGAACGTGCTCCGGAATAGAAAACAGGTACAGACATCTTTTGGCTAGTGTAAAAAATAACGTATGAGTCTATCTAAGACGTACGCATCTTTTCTTTTGACGTCAGAAATTCTGACGTAACAGCGCAATAGCCTTGAATGGACTTTAAGTGCAACGACTGCAGCAAAAGACCTAGTGTGGCTCGTACGAATGCTGAAAGAAATCGGCGTAAGTGGTTCAAAATTTGAAAATGTGACATTGTGCATTGACAATCAAAGTGCGGCGAAATTGATTAAAAATCCCGAGTACCATAAACGCACAAAACATATAGATGTTAAATTTCATTTTATACGGGACCTGTATAATAATAATGAATTTAATGTTATGTATATTCTAAGCGAGCAACAACTCGCTGATATCATGACTAAGCCATTAGTTACCATAAGATTTGAATTGCTGCGAACGAAAATTGGCTTAAATATTAATAATAATCAATTGATGTAATTTTTTTGTTCTTTTTATTGAAAAATGTATACTTTTATGTTTGAATTGCTATAGCTATAAGTTTTTTTGATTTATAAGCATAAAATTTTAGGGAGAGTGTTAAGAAATAAAAAATTATGCTTATTAATGATGTTCGATATATCTATTGCTACTCAGTTGGTCTCTTTTATACTTTATATATAAGAGCTTGCCGCCTTCGGCTTTATGCTACGTAGACTGTTTCGATGCTTTTTTCGATTTGCTCTCACAAAACAAATATTCCACAAAAGTTAACAATTTTACATAACGGTATTTCATAATCTGAGTCAATAAGGTTTATTTATGTAAAACTGCGTTTTAGTAGCTACGATTAGACTAATAACTTTTAATTTCTAGTATGATGAGACGATAGATGCCTTTGTATATTGTGATCATGGATTAATTTGCTGAACTTGGTTTTGATCTTTCGTAATCATTTGGTATTATATTGTTACTTTCGTTATAGCTAAACGTGTCTCCAACACCCGTGTTGGAGATCTCAGATGCGGTGCTCTACTGGGATCGCCCTATTACAACAGATCGGACTGTCGATTACAACAGACCAGATATAGTGCTGATTTATAAGCAAAGAAAGATTGTAACTCTAATAGATATTTCCGTACCACTCTCTCACAATATCGCGAAAGTAGAAGCGGAAAAGACCAAAAAATACGAGAACTTGTCTATCGAAATTAAACATGTTTGGAAGTTGCAACGTGTGACCACCATACCTTTCGTAATCTCGGCAGAAGGGATACTTTCAGAGAGTTTCATCAGAAA
>MU190360.1:29240-43744 GCA_016904865.1 Pissodes strobi
TTTGTAAAATGATATTCTCATTTTGGGGGTTGTCAATGTCTTATATTTTTAGGTATATTATATATTTTTGATATTATTGCAAGATTGAATTAAGGGGTTAGTGGTTTAATAAAGCTTTATCTTGCTGACTGGAGATTGTGCCAATGAACTTTCCTTTCGCTTAAGTAATTAAGCTCAAGCAATCAAGTAATTAATAATTAACTGAGGGTTTTGTATTGAACTGCTGTGCTGGCCTCAGGTACGGCCAATGAATTGTGTCTAGTGTTTTAGACGTTTTATATTTTTGGGGTTTTAATTTTACCTCTACTAGCTGTTTGCTAGCTTGCTTGTGGTGCTCGTAATCCTAGCATCCTACCTTATATTACATAACCAACCACTTGTGATAAATACACAGTGGTTACTGTACCTTAGATAGTTGATGAGACCTGAGCATATAATAGCATCCGTGCTGGTTTGAGAGCCACAGGACACAGATAAGACTAACATAGTTTTATTTTCATTCTATCGTATGTGAGCATTCTAATGTAATAATGAACTTTTTTTCTTTCCTAAATTAATAACTGCATTCTTTTTGAATAATTTGATTCGTAAGTGTAACTACGATTTATAGATTTGATTGGTCTTATATTTGAAAGATATATTTGCATACTAGAGCTTTTATATTTGCAAAACTTTGCTTTTAAGCTAGTTTCCATAAGTTGTGATTTCTATATATAGCAATTAGTTTTTTCTTCTATTACACGTAAAGCCTCTGTAGTTGGTATATGTTATACTGACTCAGGTGAACTTTGTGACTTAACGATTCGTGATCACGACTTGCTCGGTTTATCTAACTTTAAGTTTTTATATCATTGTGCAACTTGTATCAATATCTAACATTAGCTTATTTATTTGAATAACTATACGAGCCTTAACAACTTATAGGTTTGAGTGTATGTATTTCTTTTATTTTTGAAACCGTCTAATAATTTTGCATATTAGTTACTACTTTACCTTATACCTGGATATGTTGACTCGGTTATAAGCATTTCAATTTTTGCTATCATTATTTAATAATACGTACTCAATTGAATATTTAGTGACTTACTGCACTAATTAATTTGTTAATTAATTTAATTT
The DNA here is from genome assembly GCA_016904865.1 of Pissodes strobi. Classification (NCBI taxonomy): domain Eukaryota; kingdom Metazoa; phylum Arthropoda; class Insecta; order Coleoptera; family Curculionidae; genus Pissodes; species Pissodes strobi. Next base: position 30,360 of record MU190360.1, read on the forward strand.
ATTTTATTTGATTAATGGTTGGCAATTCACTTTGTTGATTAATTTGCTAATTAATACCATTAAACTAATCTCTCATTCGGCTAATAGTTGCTGATTTACTTCACTAATTACTTTGTTAATTACCTTCATTCAATTTATTGTACGCTAATTAACTTCATTTATTAATTTGTTATTTGATTTCACTCAATTAACTTCAGTGATTGTTTGTTTTGATTGAAGCATTTAATTGAACATTGGATACTGGATAACTTCAGTATTATGTTGGAAAACTGATCTTAGCTTCTAGTTGTCAGTGAGTGGTTTTTCAATTTTATAGATTTATTGTGATTTAACCATTATAGTATAACCTAGCCTAAGAACTTCAATAGCAGGACACCTGACCCTTGTATCAAATAACAACATTATCAATAAACGTGGACATTATTGTTCTAAAATTTTAGTTTTTTTGTTGTGTAATACCTCATTACTTAATTGCACTAATTCATAAATTTATTTAGTTATTGAGGAGTGGACCTAGGACATCAAATGCAGTTAGCAGTTCAACTGGTAGAGAACTGCTGGCGCCCTTAATCGAACACCATCTCTCACTGAGCAGCAGGATTTGCACACTCTCCTCAACTACCTCTTGCCATATAACTAATTTATGTTTGATATTGTTTTATTGTTCTTATTATTTTAATATTATTTTATATCAACTATAACCTTACTCTCTGCTGTTAAACAGAGAAAAAGTGGAACATGAGCATCTAACTAAATTTAATTGTCAGGGGCGCACGGAAGGTCACCTATTATGGGTTCAAATTCACCATTAACGAATTTCCACCCATATTCCGCTGCTGGTGGTAGACATGGCTGAGGAAGTATGTCTCCGTTCCGTTCCATGCACTGATAATGACATCCTGGTATTGCTACTTTCAGAGCTGCTAGGTGGATAGCATATTATCACTGAAACTTTTTTTTGTATACCACTACTATCACCGGAGACAGGAACAGATTACAACAATTAATTAATTAAACAGGAATTTGGTCCAGTTTAATGCAGCACAAATCCAAGCAGCCACGCCTACCAAGAAAGCCAATACGGCGGGCCCTGACATCATTATGGCAGGATCGACCATTCCTTCATCCTCGTCAATCGGACTACTGGGTCTCTCGGTCAACAGCAATATGTCCTGGCATGACCATGTTGCTAACATTGCAAAATCAACCTCGCAGAAGCTTGGTGCGCTATTTCGCAACAAATAACTGTATACACCGCAGCAGCTGCTCTTGCTCTACCAAACGCAAATAAGACCGAGCTTAGAATTGTTATGTATTATTTATCCTGAAATAATAAAACCGTACTAATACCAAACTAGATATTTATTATTCGATAAATACAACTGCCGTCGAGTGATTTAGTTCCGTGCGATAGCTCGACTGATCGCTTCCCAAAAACGTATCTCTTGATAAACAGGTCACACAAAAAATAGTAACTAAATATTCATGCATATATTATAAATATATGTGTTTACCTATAGAACATCCTCCCCTTTAATTAAAAAAAAACTAACTTTCTAAATTGAAACAAACATGGAGGAAACCCTACATTAACATTAAAATTCTAATTAAGATCATAAGAAAGTTTATATAATTTGTAAGCGATCGGGCTGTTGAATTAAACTACGTCTTCTAAGCACTCGTGAAGCACTAACATCATTATTAATACACGTATTATCTGAGGCGTCCTCTAATATCGTTATATCATTTGTTGGGGAGTTGTTCGTCAAGGTAGATCGTGGAAGAATAGCGGCGTTATTATCTGAATAATATTTTTTTAACTGGCTCAGATGTCGCTTCCATTTCTGTCCACCATCTATCCCAACCATGTAAGTCCTTCTGCCCAGAACTTTGCATATAACCGCTTTACACCAATTATCTGAATCTGCACGATAGTCCCGTGCCCATACCGTATCCCCATCCTTAAAAGAAACTTCACGAGGCTTTTCACTCTTTTTTTGTATTTGATTTTGTTTTTTTTAACCACACTTTGGGTGGAAGGTAATAATAAATCAAATTTAGTTCTCAAACTTCGCCCCAACAATAATTTTGCAGGACATTCGCCAGTTGTTGTATGCGGGGTATTCCGATATTGGAATAAAAACGTGTCTAGAAAAAAATTTATATCCTTAACTCCATCATTATTGGCCTTTAGAATCGATTTTTTCATTATTTTTACTGCCGACTCCGCTAAGCCATTAGTCTCGGGATGATAAGGCGCCCCTGTTTTGTGCGTTATCCCATATTGCTCAAGAAACTCCTGAAAATCCTTGGAGCAAAAAGCAGTACCATTATCGGTACATACCTCTTTAGGAATGCCAAAACGTGAAAATAATCCTCTGAAGCAGTTTATTACAGTTGAGAGCTCAAATTGTTTACCAGGAAACATTCCAGCCACTTTGATGTTGCATCTTCGATTACTAAAAAGTATCTATTACAACACGGGCCAAAAAAATCAGCGTGCAACCGACTCCAAACTTTATCTGGGTAATCCCATAAAACTAAGGAAGGTTTAGAAGGACTCGCTGCAAATACAGCACATGATTTACAACGTTGAGCAATTTTTTCAATCGCTTCATTTAAATGTGGCCACCAAAAATACGAACGCGCAAACGCCTTCATTTTTGCCGCACCCATGTGAGTGGAATGCAATTCTTGCAAAATACAATCTCGAAAATCGGGGGGAACAATCAAACGATACCCCCATAAGAGGCAACCTTGTTCAACAGAAATCTCATTTTGTCTACTAAAATATGGCCTCAGCTCTAACGACGGGCATTTTTCTGGCCAACCCTGACGAACAAAAAACAAAACCTTACTTAGAATGTTATTACGAGAAGTTTTTTTTTTAACCATTTGAAAATCGACTGGAAAAGAAGCATTTTTTAGGTACAACATATATGATACTCTGTCATGTTTTTCATCGCCCAATAAAAATGATTTGCACTCAAAATGTCCACCAGTTTGCCCAGTTAAACGTGAAAAAAAATCTGCATAATTATTTTTTGACGTTACATATTTAATTTTATAATTGAAAGCCGAAAGGATGTAGGCCCAGCGTTGCAGACGATTCGCTGCAAATACTGGTAAACCTCTCTTATCCCCAAAAATAGCTAATAAAGGTTTATGGTCTGTACACAGTACAAATTTTGAACCATACAAATATTGAAAAAATTTACGAATTCCAAAAATAATTGCAGCAGCCTCCTTTTCGATTTGTGAGAAGGATAATTCACTGGAATTAAGTAAGCGGGAGGCAAACGCGATGGGCTTCTCTGAACCATCCTCATAACTATGACTAATAATAGCCCCTAGACCTACACTGGAAGCATCTACCATGAGCCTAATGGGTCTACTAGGATCGAAGTGCGCGAGTACTAAAGGAGATTTCAAAATATCTTTTACGCGGCAAAAACTCTGATTACACTGCTTGGACCAAGACCAGCGTGTATTTTTTTTTTAATAAATTATACAAGGGTTGCAAAATTGTGGAGGCGTTAGGTATGAATTTGCAGTAATAATTTACCATTCCTAAAAACGATTTTAATTCGGCCACGTTAGTGGGCTCTTTGACTTTATTAATAGCCTCAATGCGCTCCTCCGTTTTATGCAAACCGTACTGATCAATTCTGTGTCCCATATACGTAACAGCTTCTTCGAAAAAAACACACTTTTCTTTACGGACCTTCAGACCACAATCTTTTAGTTTTTTAAACACCATCTCCAGTCTACTTAGATGTTCTTGGTCAATTTTACCGGTAATTAAAATGTCGTCCAAAAAAGCTACGACCCCACGAATATTATTAATTAATTGGTCAATAATATTTTGAAATATCGAAGGAGCACAGTGAATGCCAAATGGAAGTCTTTGGTATGAAAATAACCCCTTGTGGGTCGAAATAGTAACTAATTTTGTAGAATCCTTTTCTAAAACTATTTGCTGATAGGCCTCTGATAAATCAATTTTTGAGAACTTTTGTCCGCCTTCCAATTGACTAAATAGGTACTCTATTCTTGGAAGAGGATACTGCTGAACTTCTAATTGAGGATTTAATGTGATCTTAAAATCGCCACAAATTCTCAATCCACCGTTCTTTTTAAGAATGGGAACAATAGGTGTAGCCCAATGAGAAAATTCCACCGGAATTAAAATATTATTTCTAACTAAACGATCAATTTCGTTCTCTATTTTCGGCCTTAAGGCAATCGGAACCGGTCGTGCTTTAATGAAACGTGGCTGCGCCCTTTCTTTTAGTTTCAATGAGATCTTAAATTTAGTAAATGTTCCTAGAGCTCCATTAAAAAGGCCTTCATAATTTTGAAGCAATTTTTCTAGTCTGGCAGAAGAATCTACGTGAAATATATTACTTAACTTATCTAGTTTATAAATTCCAAAATTTAACATTTTCAAACCATTACGACCTATTAAGGGTGGTCCCCCATTTTGAATAACATAAGTTTTTAATTTATGATGTTCTTGTTCATAACAAATGTTTAAATATAAAAACCCTAACGGTTTAAATGAAACACCTACATAATCTCTTAAAGACAAATCATTCTTATATAATTTTAAATTCTTGAAATATCTTAAATATATTTTTTCTGAAATAGCGGCATGCGCAAATCCCGAATCAATCTCAAAATTTATGGGAATATTCTCAACTAAAATTTGAATATAGACGGGTTTGACATTTGTCTCCTCATCGCATGTAACAATATTTATATCTTTACATAAACTATTCGAAATATTTGAATGCAAACTTCTGTCTTTAATGTTGAAAACATATTCATCGGAAGTATCAGAATCACTTACGTTATCCTGAGTTTCTAAAAAGTTTTGGCGAGATGAAATTTTACACACAGGGGCCAGATGGCCTTTTTTTCCGCACTTATGGCATACATAGCTTTTATACTTACAGTCAGATGAATTATGATCCAATCGACCACACACCGAGCACTTGTTTCGATAATTCCCTTGATACCTGCTTCTTCCCTGATTTTGATCCTCAATGAGTTCCTGAGAACAGCCTCTTGTTTGCTGATGAGACATCTGCCCTTGCCTTCGACCTTGTCTACTAGTGGAAGGATAAGAATCTCGGTGAGTTAAGTGAATATCCTCGCTTTCAGTTTTTACCATAATATTTCCTCTATTTAACTCAGAGATCCTTTCACTTTGTTCTGCGAGGGACGATTCTTTAGCCAGTGCAATTCTAACCACAGATGACAATGTAACGGTGGTTTTCGTAGCATCTTCCTCAAAAATTCTTTCAGATATACGGCTTTCTCCAATCCCAATTGTGAATATATCTCTCATTAGTAGATCGAGAGATATGTTTGCTGAAAAACCGCAATTCCCGGCCGCATATTTGTAAACAGGAGACGCGTTATCCATTCGACTAATTCCGCCAATGCCCGAAAAACATTTCATATTTAGAAGACGAGTCCGCCCAAGACTGCCTGATACGTCTGCTGTTTACATAGCCTCTTAACGCAACAACTGAATAGTTCTTAGGGTTCTTTATTGAAATAAAAATTCATTCTGTGAAATAATGAATAAAGAAGATAAAATAATGAATTTTACACTCCACTTGCAACCGTGTCTAAAGGAAATTATTTTAATTTATTTTGGAAAAATTTCGAGAGCCCAAGTCTCTTATTAAATCCGTAACTTCAGTAGAATGGCCTTGTTTAATAGAATTTTGTTTAAAACATAATCATCGATTAAATGTTATTGAAGCACTTCGTGAGAGGCCTTTGGGATCAGCGGCAAAACAAAAATTACTGGATCTGTTTAATAGAGGCCAGTCTGTAGCCACAGCTTACCATACTTATTGTATGAATGAAATGGATGACGAGTATAAAAACGGATGTATCTAATTTGTGGAAAAGGATATTTAAAGAGGATTTTGGTGAGCGTACTGGGGCTAATGTGTTGCTCAAGTTGGAGGAAACATTGGCATCTCATAAAGCCAAAACTGGCCTGTGCTATAAAATAATAACAGGATAATTATACTGCAGCGATTTGTACACCACTTATGCAACGTGCGTTAAAGATACCACAAGCAAATGAAATTATGTTTGTCGATGCATCCGGTAATTGTGATATTTATGACCATAAAATATATTTTTTTGTTCTATAAAGTGCGGCGGGAGGATTACCCGTTGGATGGATTTTAGCCTGGATTTTAAGACTGCTAGAAATAATGCCATAAAAAATTCGACCGACAGTTATCCTGACAGATGACCATTTAGGAGAGAGGAGGGTCCAAGAAAACATTGACCAGAAGCAAAGTTGCCCTTATGCATTTTTCATATAAAGAACGCATTTGAAGTTAAGAGGAAGGGACACTAACTTTGGGTTGCCCAAAAGATGATCGAAACATTGTTATTTTTTAGTGTTTTATGTTCCGAACTTTTTAGCAACCCTGTATATGAATTGCCCAAAAATTAGTGCTGGCAACCGAAGACGGTTTTTCGGATAGTCGGTTAACCGGTTTCGGATTATCCGCGGTTTTTCGAAAAATCGAAACCGGTTAACCGGATACTCGGTTAACCGATTACCCGATTTCTCGTTTAACCGATTAATCGATTAACGGAATAACCGGTTTCTCGGTTAACCGATTAATCGATTATTCGATTATCTAGTTACATGGCACTGGGCCACCGGGTTCTCAAGTAATGGTAAAAAAGATAGAAAGTAAAGTAAAAACTGAGTATTTGGAATCGTAACATACCACATACCTACTGGACGGTGATTATATTTGGAAATGCTTTTAGAGGGCGATTGAAAAATACTATCTACCTTTAATAGAATACCTTTATATTTATTTAAGTTTTAAAAAATTGTAATATTTTTTCTGCTCAGAATTTATATCGATTGTAATTTGTAATAAACAATATTTTTAATTTAATTATTACCTTGGGGTTTATTTCAATAACGACCAAAAACTGGAATAAATTTGGTTCACTAGAATTTAATGATTGTGCCCTAATCTGCAGGAAAACTGAACTAATGCAAATATGCTTAAGAACAAATTAAAAATTATGTTTAGCCTATGATGACTGTGTATTAACCGATTAACCGATTATCCGATTAACCGGCTATCCGATTAACCGGTTAACCGGTTATCCGGATACCCGGTTTTCACTATTATTCGAATACCCGGTTTTATCCGAAATCGGTTTTTATGAAAACCAAATAACCGGTTTCAACTTTTCACGGTTTTTGCCAGCACTATCAAAAATGTTTTATTTTAAATTAAATACCTACCTAGAGACTTGTAATCCTTAATCATAAAGTTTTTTTAGTTATGTAATATTATATTGTCCTATGGGTGTTTGCCTATTTTCCACAGTATTTTGTCCTAAAGAAATATGTATTTTTTGTTTCAAACTCAAAACCCTGTTCTACTTATTTGTATACTACCTACTTTAATAAATACATACTTGTATGTAGCATTTAGAACTTGCATTTTTTGTCCAATATTTACAAAAAATAGGAAGTTATAAAATAAGAAAACTCCTATTTTTACCAGTATAATCCACTACCCACTAGATTTTGGTAATCACACCAATAAGTATTTTAAATTATCGCAAGAAATTCAAAATAACACAAAATATCTTATTAAAAAGTTTTAGTAAGTAACAGACGTTTTAGGCAAAAATCAATCTCACTCGTCTGCTATATACAGCTCTTGATTTCGCAAACATTTTTGCAACTAACACGTCTGCCGTTTACCCAGCGGTTTTGCCTAACCCGTCTGCTATATACTACTCTACTTCGGCTCGCGTCTTATGCCGGACGCGTCTCCTGTTTACAAATATGCTTCCCGGCCAAACTTTTCACTCTGGCCTCCCAGTCACAATTTTTTTCTTCTGGAAGTTTTTTTGCCTTGTAAAATTTAAGCCGTTCACTAAAATAAGATTTTACTTGAGAGAAATGTTTTAAAAGAATTTTATCTAGTTCCTCGTATGAGACCTCTGAAGGAGTTTTAGGAACGCACAAATTCTTTAATAGCACATAGCATTCCTCACTTAGAGTATTTAACAGAATGGCTCTTTTTCGATTGGCACACGTTATTTCATTGGCTAAGAAAAACTGTCCTAGTCTTTCAGAAAACACTGTGTAGTTAGAATTTTTAGGATCAAACGCATTTAGCGCACCCAATAATGAAGAAGCCATACCTATAAAATATACGATTTTTATTTATCCACAGTTTAATTGTATTGTATTCAAGCTACACTACAACCCGTGAGTTCAATTGAAAATCTTCGTCGCCACTGTAATGTATTATTTATCCTGAAATAATACAACTGTACTAATACCAAACTAGATATTTATTATTCGATAAATACAACTGCCGTCGAGTGATTTAGTTCCGCGTGATAGCTCGACTGGTCGCTTCCCAAAAACGTATCTCTTGATAAACAGGTCACACAAAAAATAGTAACTAAATATTCATGCATATATTATAAATAAATATATGTGCTTACCTATAGAACAGAATATTGCTCACACATCTGGGTTGACGCACCTAAGCACATCTTAAAGTTCCCGGAGTTGACCAGGGTTCTGTATAGTTGGGAACATCGCAGACATGTGGCCGAGGCATCGTTTTATAAATTTTTTCACGGCAGATGTTTCCATAATTTGGCCTGCATCATCCCGCCCCCATCAGACAGTTGCGACAGACGGCAAGAGCGCGCCCGTTCGTTGTACAACTAGAAACACCTAGAACGTCGCTTTACAAGGACTCCTTCGTCTGGCGCATTGCCTCACTGTGAAACTCACTCCCAGGACATCTATTTCTTCCTAATTACAACCTACAGCTATCTAAGAACCGTGTCAATCAACATCTTTGCACACACACCGCTCGTCGCGTGCCATAGGATCTATCTTTAGTGTGTGTGCATCTGCCATAAAAAAACGCCCATGTATATATAAATTTTCCATAAATGCATGTGATGAAAGTGTCTATAGAGATGACAAGATTTTGCACCATACAGTTCTGGTTCTCAATGTTAATGAAAATATACATGTTGTCAGATGTGTAAATTTTTCCTTTGTTAATTAAATTATTTAAATAAAAAGTATTATTTAATGGCATATTTATGAAATTGTGGTAGGCATACGTCAGTTTGTTTTATTTAAAGAAGACCTTTTTTCTATTTTCCAGTATCTCATATTATTATTCAAAATACCTTGTTAGTTTTAGTAAATAATTATTTACTCATAAATTCTGTATTGAGCTAAATAAGTTTCACATAAAATAACAAATAACTTGAGTGTTCCTATCTGCCCAAATGATGTTCAGTAATAATGCAAATACAATATACTTTTATGTCGTTTCGGTAAAATTAAACGATTTTAATTTGGCCAACTATCAAATAATCCAAAGATAAATAATTCTAAATTACAACATAATTTATTTTCTATATGGCTTGTGCTGCCGAGCCCCTTAATCGGAATTACTTGCTCCTAATTTATTTCGCAGATAGTAAAAGTAATTTTCAAAAAAAATATTTCGCTTAAAATATGTTATACCTACTGATAAATTAAATGTAATTGTAATCAGCTGAACTAGTTGATTTAGTGGAACCGATAAAAGACTCGTTGCTTCCAGATTACGAGCGAGGTTAAATAAAATTTAATTTCCAGTTGGAGAAATGTATGTGTTAACTGCTGAAAGCGAAACAGTGTTCACCTTAATCACCTTGTACTTGCTGTGCTCGATATAGGTGAATTTATTTTCATTTAGCCCACTCTGTGAGGAATTGATTGAATTTGCTTTCAAATTAATTTGAGGCTTGCTTGTTTATGCCTTACCTGGGTTGTAGAAATGTAGTTAGTATATTGGGTGATTATACCTATATGAAACAAGATTGTAATGCCAGGAATTTAATAGAACATTCAAGTACATTAAACTGTAAAATTATTTGGACTACAATAAATAAGTTAATTGATTTCAATGAATATAGTTTTAATCATTTGTTAAAGCCCATTTGTCGATGTGTTTGTCTTTCACTACTGTTTACGACACATACTGCATCATTTTGAAATTCCTAGACGGTTATTTTTTGCTTTCAAAATGAGTTTAATTTGCTTGGCAACTTGATACATGTTACTTATCAAACGGCAAAGGAAAAACAAAACCTTGTGAGAGTACAGCAATGTTGCCAGTGCTTTCCTTTATTTAAACACCGTTAGGAGGCTAGAATATAAACATAACACTTTACCCAAAGTGGTGTACATTTCCAATTGTAACATTCCGATTTGGCCAGTGTAAAATATGCGGTAAGAATTATTGAAAAGAGGTCTTAATTCTAAATTTATTGATTCGATTTGCTGTCAATAAGCTTAAAATTGCCGCATTTATTAATGTAAATTAGTTTTATTCTAAATATAGGTTAACGATATATTTGTATTAGCTTTTAATAACACTGTTGTGGTTTGAGTAAACATTTTGATCATCCCTTTCTCTTATGTAGCCCTCAGGCATTTTGTGACTATATTTATTTTAGTTGATAAGCAAACCACAGATCGCTTAGGTTTGATCAAGTCACTAAAATGGGATATTACGTAATTAGTATAACTTTGCTTGATTTATATTACATTACCGTAGAACAGCCAGCAAACCGTTCTATATTTTTAAGAATTGTGTTGATAAAGCCTACTGTAAAGCGTCATTAGATCCGTTGATTCATATTTTATTTTCGGATTGAATATTTTGAGAACATCTGATAAACCTTTTTTGGGACCTCTGGCTAGCTGGTTTCAGATATTTATATTTATCTCTCCACGTGGCCTGCACTAGCAACTTTCGGTTGATGTTGGCGGCCCTGGGTAGTAAGAATGTGCTATTTCCCATAATTGCTTCTGTCGATTTAGATTTTTATAAGTTTATCGTTTTGTTGGGGAATATTCTCTAGTATTTCTTGAACCATTTAATTTCAGCTCATTAATTGTGGCTCCCGCCGTCATTTTACTACCATAATAAATGACAATTAAGTCGTTTATTATCTTAGAATTAGTCCTCGTATGGCATTTTTCAGCTCATCACTTCTTGCTGACCTGGCGTAGTTCTCTAATCTTGGGAAAGTGGGAAGGCAAATTGACGGAACCGCTGATTTTGTTCTAAGAAGTCCCTTCGAGGCGAAAAGAAGGTTTGCTTTAGTGCAGTCACAGTGACTCAACTAGTATTGTAATTTTATACTACCCTTCTTTGGGGATATATCGTGTTGGATTCTGTTGGTGTTTCGACACGACCGATTTATCGGGATTTAACTACTGCACTAGGTAAGCATTTTCTCTGGATTTAATTTTTTTCTATTGTTGTGAAGCACGCGGACGCCATGGCGCTAATGGTCTTTTCCCTTATTTCTAGAAGCTTTCCGAGTTCGTCGTATAAGACCGATACCGTCGACTCTCCAGCTACTCTCCGCCAAAAGCGAGGTAATTATTGCTACAGTTTTTTTGTCTAAATTAAGGATATAATTGCTTTATCTGTGTCAACATTTTTTTGTGTGCATCGTCCACCATTTGCTTTGCATCCCATGTGTTATCTTATCTGCTATATTTTATCAAATCTGAATTTTTATTTTAATGTGACTTTAGTTTTGATCATATGGGGATGTTTATATTTTCTTTTAGGGGTGATTCATACCTATCTTTTTTATATTCAAGTTGTCTCTAGCTTAGTATTTCTTTTATTTGCTGATGGTCATTGAAAGTCCATTGATAATTTTTGGGGAGGATTGTTTTATAAATAAAATATATTTGTGCAAGGGGGTCTATAGTTTTTTTCATTGTACTAAGGGGGCTTTGTCTAATGCGTATTAGGTTATTACAGGGTCCTATCTCCGGGCCAATTCTATCACCTGGCTACAGATCCTATCTCCGGGCTACACTATAGCCAATCTTATCTCTGGTCCAATTTTATTGCCGAGTCCTCTGCTAGTTCAACCCTCGGGGTCAGTGCCATAGCAGTACCTTCAAGTGCCCGGCGTCTGCACCAGAGTATCTGGGTATCGTACAGAAGCATTTGTCTTTATTATTATCTCTTGTTTTATGATTAATTATAATGAATTTTGCACTATACATTGCGCCTTAAAAGAGCCAAGTTTCATTATTCATTTATTTTTCGGACCGATTGAAATAATTGCTCTTATTCTTTTAATATAAATCAAGCATTGACCGCCAAGCTCTAAGATAGCTCTCATTAATTTTATTTTGCATTTATTCATTTGTTTATCTGGTCTATTGATATAGTTATTGTGGTATTCGAGATTGGTAGTCAGATACAGTACATGTATACTGACTTTTCCAAAGCCTTTCACCCAGTCAGCCATCAAGTTTTAGTGGACAAACTTGGTTTGCTTGGGATTGAAGGTAGCTTTCTTTAGTGGTACGGTCAGTTCCCTAAGGAACTCACCTGGCCCCCCTATTGTGCAACATGTTAAATAATGATGTTGATGAAAGTCTTCATCATATCAACTTCGTTTTCTTTGTTGTTGACCTTAAAATTTTTGTTATGATTGGTAAACTGAGTGTTCTTTTTTCGTGAATACGATTTCTAGTTTACAATATATGCGAAGATATATGTTCCTTACACAAATCCCTATAACTTTTTCCTATTGCGAATATTAAAAAAGTTAAATGGGATAACATTATAGGCAATCACCCTGTACTTACTAAAATGGAAAATTTTATTTTCCGAAGCTATATTCTCACATATAACGAGCTTGTCATATCGCGAAAAATAACTTCTTCGAATGGTTTATGGGAGACCACTAGAGAAAGGTTCAAGAGCCCTTTCAGGAGACCTAGTCGGGAAAATAAGATTCTTTGATATTTCGTGTGTAATAATATCCTATGTTATTCAGGAGACCAATAAACCGAAGACGGAAAACATGAAATTACAGAGCAGTGGAGCATACATAATGTGGTGTGAATATTTTCTGAATAATTATGAGTTATATTATTAGACTAAGTACTTTTCTTTGCCATTCGTTCATTAGTTATTATTAATTTTTAGTAATATAATATATTACCTATCATTATTCTTGTTTTTGTTTTTGTAGATGTACGTACGTGTTCAGCGACGAGCAATAACTAAACATTTTAATTTTATTACAAAAACATTCGAATAACCAAGGAGAAGTTTATAAAATATTGTTGTAAATGCATAAATCCTCATACATTTATTATTCACTAGGTTTATTTTAAGATACAATGAAAAATTACAGTCAACTGGATGACATAATTTTTACGCGCTCTGATACCTAAAAGTTTTAAGAGGGTGTCGGTCATAGGTATAGTTAGCAAGAAAACTGCCATTCAAATAAAA
>MU190361.1:8692-19707 GCA_016904865.1 Pissodes strobi
TATTATTATTATTATTATTATTATTGTTTAGCATTTGCACTCCCTGTAAGGAGTATATTCACTTATTCCAAATATACCGGATATCAAAAGGAGTAGTAACCTCTGAGGGAACCCTTTACATGTTATCGGGTCCTTGGTGGCTTATACTGATTTCCTACACGTTTTCAGACGGTACGGAAATACTGTTTTCTGCATCAATTGATTCCGAGTGCCTTCATGTTTTTAACAGGTTCTTTGGAATGAGTCCTGTTGATTACACAATGATTGCCACCGTTTTTACTCTCTTTATTCCCCATCGTTGCCGAATTTTTTTCTGGCAAATCTCGATATTTGGCGATAATTTTGGAGTACTTGATCTGCAAATTGTTGTTGTTGGGTTCGCTTATTTACGAGAATGATGTCCGGCCTATTGTGGGTCGCCATCTGGTTAGTATGCACAGTACGATCCCAGTAGATTTTATAGTTGTTACTTTCTAAAACAGATTCGGGAATTCAACAGCTTGTCTGCTATTTCCTGATGGATTATCTTTGCAACTGCATCATGCCTGAGTTTATATTCTGTTGCTGCCAACATTTGACATCCGTCTGTAATATGCTGGATGATCTCAGTGGTTTGACAGCCGTATTGACATCGATCATCCGCCACCGAAGCATCTCCAATTATCTACTTGAGAAAGTTTCTCTGGTGGGAACCACCTGATCTTGAATAGCCACTCCTTGGTTTCGGGGAACTTCTGTCTTGAAAATAACCAATAGTTCGACGCTGTATTGTCGACGTGATCCTGGGTAGCCTCATTCGCATGCCTCCCATTTAAGGGCTTTTCCTTCCACACTCGAATTTTCTCAAGGTCGGTATGATGGCGGTCTTAAACCTGATGTTCTTTTAAAAGCAGTGGTGTAGAGTCAGCTGGGTTACAAACTGCCCTATGAACTTCTGAGGAACTCGCTACAATCTTCAACATTTGCATCAGCTGGTTTTTGGTAGCTCCCATAAGTTTTAAGTCTTTCATATTCAGCAAATGATTGACTCTCCTGCTTCGTTGTTGTTTTTAATATTGTATCCCTAGAAAGTAGAATTCAGCTGATGGGATAGAGGGTTCATCGCAATAAAGAACCATAGCAGGCTGAGGGCTGGAGGTCTCCTTGAAATATACCTCCTTTTATTGGTATGTTCGGAGGTAATACCTGTTTCATTAAGATATATTTTCATTTGCCAAGATGCCAATGCAAAATTAACAAGGTTAGCATCAGTCTTATATATTTGACGTATCTTTAGAAGCCACTCCCGAGGCACAGAGTCGTAAGCGTTTTTATAATAGCTGTAAGCTATATATAGATTCCTACGTTTGGAAAATGCCTGGTTACAGATGACATGTTTATGCTCTTGCTCCCCATGCCAATGCACTAAGCAGGTTTTTATCACTTGTACATCGTATGGAGACATGTGATTGATCCGTACTTGGATGGATCCTCCGTGTATCCCGAGTCCTTTGATAGGAGGTAGGTGGCACCACGAAATAGAAAGCGTGGTATATTTTCAGGATTTTCGATTACGTCGTAGTAGTTCTGTATTCCATCTGGGCCAGGTGCATTCCAGTTATGGGTATCTCTGATGACGTTTGTCACTTCTGATATCGTAAACGACTCGTCAGGCATTTGGTCGTATTCCTGAGAGGTCAACCGCTCCCACGTGATCCAGCCTGCTTGAATGTTGCACTGGGCCGGTATTCCCAACTGTTCTCTCCAAAATTGTTCAACATCGTCACTGCTGGGAAATTTGTTGTTCAATTCCCTAGCCCTCATAATTAATGCTATGTAGATCGTTGGGATTATCTCGTTATTTTTATTACTCGATTTGTACCTATTTAAACGTCCTGAAAATACAGATAATTTTTGTTTTAAGGTGTCAAGACAATGCTGGTGTCTTTGGTTTTCTGGATCATCATGAGCATGAATTCGATATCGATTTATGATTGATCGAACGCAAGTTCCCACCCTATGGGACCTTACTCCATCGATGTACTCTTTTAGCTTTCGTATATCTCTTCATATGTCATCAATCCTAGCATTGAATCTTCTTTTGCAATGAGGTGTTTGTGGCTCGTTCACTGTTTGCCCTGTTCCCATTGTTCGTACTTTGGTGCCCAGGATTCGGGCAATAGCCGTTCCAGCGCAGTGGATTAACATATGGAAGTGATCCAACTTGTTCGTCTGGGTGAAATAGTTTGGCAGAATTCGGTTATTCATAATAGTAAGGGCGATTCCTAGTTTCTTTGAGGGGTTCACTCTAGGTGGTCTATTTAATGGTTCGGTGCCATTGTATTCCACAATAAGCTTTCTTATTTTTGAGAGAAGTGTTTCGAATAATCTTTTGGCGTTAACATTATCCCTATTTAAATCATGTGTCCCAACATTCAGCTGTTGCTCTGCTACTTCAGGCGTCCCACCCACATTTCCACCGTCTCCGCCCTGGTCACCATACTCGTTATTTTTATGATTCTCATTCTCATCATCATCATGACCCTCATTATCTTCGTTGTTGCTGGGCAGGTTTAGCAGTTCGTGTTCTACTTCTTGTTTGATGGTGTTAAATCTCGCAGCTGGGATGACATTGTTTCTGATGATAACACGATATTGATCTGCCACTTTCTGCTCTGTTACATGCAGCTCTGGAAAAACTCTGCAGAGTTCAGTATGCAGTATTTGTCGATAGCCGATGGTCTCTCGTCCTAACTGTGTTAGCGTAAAATAGATACGCATTATTGATTCATTGATGGACGATGTCCATTTCATGCATCGTCTGGGCAATCTTGCCTGAGTGAGCACTGGCTGAAGTTTCTGCGGAACACCCTCAACGCGCGGTATCTGGGTTCTTAGGTGACACCTGTATCGTTATTGTGTTTGTGGAACTGTAGCTTCTTGTGCAGCAGGGGCCCACCTCCTCAGCACCCTGCCACCGACGCACGGTGGCCCGCAAGCTGTCATGTCCAGCCCCGGCTCCATACATGCCCTGGTGATTCGCAAGCAGCGACTTTTCTCCGAGGAATCGGTTGTTCTCCATTTTCATGGGTGTCCCGCTTTAATACAGGGGATACAGCATTTTTTACCTAGTGCCAGGTAACTCGGACCCGGGGGGACGTCACGGCCCAAAGCAGCCGAACCAAAGTTCAACTGTCCAACTATTATTATTATTAGTAACGGTAGTAGTAAAGTAGGTAATGAAATAAACTTACACATCTACACCGAATGTTATATTGAAATTACGCATTATTAAAACTATATATAAATAAATGTTGTTCAAAATTTTTAGTTAACGACGTCTTCTATCTAAATACATGCACTTCTAGATCAAAAAGCTGCGTCCAACGTCGACAGATGTAAGAGGGATATTTTTTAAATTTGCTAAAATATCTGGTTCCACGTTCAGAGTTTCTGAGAAATTTGGTTTTAAAACACTAACTAGATTGACCAGGGTGTTGACCCCACAGTTTTTTTTGTCGTTTTATTATTATTATTTTTTAATATTTCTATTCCAACTACGCATTCTCCGTTTTTGCATGAGGCGGTGAATTTTTCCATAAAGTCAATATTCTCTGCTTCCGGCACAAAATTAGAATTTTCTTTTAGAAGAGGGAACTTGTTGAAGGAGTTCGCTTTCAAAAATTACTTCGCAAAGCAAAGGGCTGACGAGCCTTGGAAAGTTAACCAATTAGAGTTTTTAATTGGGCAAAATGGCCCGCATAAAAGAATACCTACAGCTTCTAGCCGAGTTTTCCATCTAATTAAAACTGGCTGTGGCGAAAGTTGAATATTAGGTAGTACTGCTCCGTATGTGGCATGAATTAAATTGAAATAAAATATCCTTAAAGCCTTAAGAAGCAGGGGACAGCATCTGAATTTTCATGTGGTACAGCATCGGGAAGAATAAATTTTGACCGTTCACCTTGAACAATGAACAGTGATATTGTCAATGAATTGGCCTTTTATATTTTCTGACCCTATTAAGTACGCTCCAATCATTATATTATGATCTGAGTGCCGACCGAAAGAATCAGTGGTTTCATCCACACCAACGTAAACATAATTATTATCAATTTCAGAGCTAAGTTTTTGAATAGAATAGAAGTCAACATTGTTACGCTCAAAAATCTGCCACTTTGAAATAAATAACCTAAAATTATCCTTACATATTTGGCTTGACATAAATCTTCTCTGAATGCATTTTGCTCTGTAATGTTTTTGGAAGCAGCTTGGAAAGACCATGGAAGCGACTATTGAAATTTTTCTCCTGGGTCAAAGGATATCCTTTTTTTCTGCATGTGTTGCAGTTTTTATATCTTAGTCTATTCCAATATTTTTTTTATCACAGATCATCTATAATAGAATGGAGAAAAAGGACAAATTTCCTGGTGCCCCTGCTATTTGTATTTATAAATAAACTTAGTTTAACGAAGTATTTCAATGTGCACAAATTTATTCAAGGAATTTATTTTTATTTTTAAGTATATTATATGGACACATTTAAATACGAAATAAACTTTAATTTACAATTTTGCTGTAAATCGAGCAGCATGCTTTGTCCGCGTCAATATAAATTTATTTGTATGGTTTAATCCAGCTTAAACCACCACTCATCTTAAGACATTTTTACTTATTCTTGAGATATTTTACGAAAGCAAAACATGTCTTAGTTGAAAGTAAAACAGAACTACAAGTACGCGTTGTTCCAAATTCAAGTTATTAAAAGAAAATAAAAATAGTCTGCCAAGCTTTTTACCCTCACCATTTACAATGTTGTGTATTTTTTGACGTCTCCGGATTGGCTATTTGATCTAGTTTCCTATAATCAGACTATAAAACCCTAAAATTTTATTAAAGAACAGATAGACGCGACATGCGTTTCCTTGGTTGTGCTTTATGCGCATTGTCTTAAATTTTTCAATAATAAAAAAAGCAATTGGCAAAAAAAAAATAAAAACATTTAAATGAAGAGGCGTGAATCGAATTATGTCGTTGTCTCCTTTTATTTTATACGTTTAGATTCATTCCAATTAAGAGTATGAAGAAAAAAGGAAACCGAAAAAAAATACGACAAATACATAAATCATGTTAGCAAATAAATAAAGTAATTTTCTAATCCATACACTAGCACACGTAGTGTTTAAACCTTGTTGATGAGGAATAATGTAATAAGGTTTTTGGCTTTTTTCCCAGAACTATGGTTTTGTCACCTAGCACCTCTTAATTCGGATGGTAGTATAGCACATATTTGCCATTAGTTTGATGGCCGTGTATTTTTTGTTGCTTACTAAATATATTATCTCATGCAGTTCGAAAGCTTTAATTCAGTACTCGACAATATTTCATACATTGAGAAAAGAGTTCAAAAGCCATTGGCCATTGATCCACTTACAATGGAATGAAATACTTTACTTTTTTTTCATATTCTTGGGCTTCATTTAAAATAATTATTCACATTTTCCGTTTATTATCTTATATTTAAGTTTACTTGTTTTTGAAATATTGACACCTGAAAATTGAATATCTACACCACGACCAGGTATGGAATCTAAAGATATATCAATATTTTTGCGGAGGCGGACCTCTTTGGATGAAATTATTTTAATATTGGGTCTGAGACATACTTTCTTGATGCAAACTTCTATATATCCCTCTTCAGAACTCTTCCGCAATTGCTTTAGATTAATGTTCCTATATCTTCTTTAAAGCTTTTCCCTCTAAAGTTTATAAAAATATCGTCTCATACTTGGAGTCAAAAACCTGTCAGCTTGATTATATTTTTGCATTTCTGGGACCTGACGTGAGTCCGCGTCAATTCAAAGAACTCAAGTACTGACTCCTGAACCATTTGGAACAGAAGATGCTTCTTCGGATTTGGTTGTACTACAGCTTTTAAAATGAAACTTCACGATGTTAAATATTTCCAGGCTTCTTTGGCAATAAATTGACAGCAAGATAGCTCCTATTTTTTAATGACAATGACACACACACACACACTAAAGGGAGATCCTATGGCACTCGACGAGCGGTGCGTGTGTGCGAAGATGCTGATTGACACGGCTCTTTAACAACTGCAGGTTGGAATTTGGGGACAACAGATGTCCTGGGAGTATGTTCCACAGCGATGCAGTACGCTAGATAAAGGACTTGTAAAGCGATGTTCTAGGTGTTTTCAGTTGCACAACGAAAGGGTGCGCTCTTGCCGTCTATCGTCGCCGAGACACCCAGAAGTCGGATTGACAAGGATGAAGGGACGGTCAATCCAGCCATAATGATATCAGGGCCCACCGTATTATTGGCTTTCTTGGTAAACGTGGACGCTTGGGCTTTTACTGCATTGAACTGTACCAAATTTCTGTTACCCCAGATTCGAACTTTCTTCAGATCTTGATTAATTGTTGTAATCTGCTCCTGTTGCGAAATTGCGCACCAAGCTTCTGGGAGGCTGATTTTGCGATGTTAGCAACGTGGTGATGCCAAGACACATTGCTCTTGACCGAGACGATTGATGAGGATGAAGGAATGGTCGATACTGCCATAATGATGTCAGGGCCCCCCGTATTGGCCCTCTTGGTAAACGTGACAACTTGGGTCTTTGCTGCATTGTACTGGACCAATTTTCTGTCGCCCCAAGTTTGAACTTTCACCAGGTCTTGATTAATTGCTGTAATCTGCTCGTGTCCGCGGTGATAAGCCTCAGTCGCTGGAAAAGGTTTTTCTGATCTAAATTGGGAGACAAGGGTACTGTTATTTGCAAAACTATAAACATGATTATTGGGTTCGGTTAGCAAGTCATTAATATAGATGAGGAACAGAGTTGATGAAAGTATTGCGCCTTGAGGCACACTCGCATTAGTGGTGAATGTGTCTGAGATGTGCCCATCAACTGCAACGTGCAGTGATCGGTTCTTAAGGAAACTGGCCAGCCAGCTACAGAGAAAGGCTGGCGGTCTAAAAGACGGCAGTTTGTTGCGCAATCCGACTTGCCAAACTCTGTCGAATGCCTTTGAAATATTCAATTCCATCGCTCGAGATTCTCAATCTCCATATATTAGTGATAAACGCCAATATATCTCTTGTCGATCTCTCTTTGCGAAAGCCGAATTGGTTATCGCTAATTAATCTGTTGGTCTCAAGGTACTTGAGTAGCTGCTGATTGACTACACGTTCCGGGTCTTTGGAGATTTTTGGAAATAAGGCAATTGGGCGATAGTTTGAGGGCGTGGTTTTCTTGCCTTTTTTTAGAACAGGTTGAACTCGAGCGACATTCCAAGAAGAAGGGTAAATCTCTTTTCGGTAATACAGATAAAAGTCTCGAAAAAATGGGTGTTAGTTCGTTGGCGCAGTTCTTTAACATGATTTTTTGAGGATTTTACGAATAACACGGTGATAAAGCTTAACTTCTGTCATGGTAGTGTTGATATTCTATATGGTGGCGAGAGCTTTACCTTTGGCGACGTTTAAGGTAGAGTGCGATGAAAACATTTTGGCGAGCATGTTTGCTTTTTCCTCTATATAGCTCTTTAAAGTATGTGAATTTACCAATAGACAATTTTATAAGCTTCTTGGTTGTGCTATAGTCTTTAAAATATCTATATGATAATTTACAATCCCAGGCTCTTTCTTGGCGTTATATTAGCAACATAATAGCTATATAAAACACGTGAATTCACCAATAGAAAATATTATAACCTCTCGCTCACTCACTAGTTAATTCAAAGTATTTATTTATATCGGCAAATTTTTAGGGCTATGCTATTGTCAAGAGCAATTTCAAACCCAATCTCAAACACAAGTATCCTGTGCCATTCCATCCCTCTGTAGAGACGGTAGTGTGATTGATCCTCGAATACTGGCGAATGGTAATAATGGAGCAGTGGAACCTGAAAATAGACAAGCAGGCCCTAGTGGACCACCAACGGGCTCGGGAAACTTCGCATCTCAAAATGTATGTTACTTAAATTATGTTTATCTACTTTGCATGAATTTCATTCTGTTTGTTTCAGTTTGCCAAATTTTTACAAAAATTAGTTCTTGAAACAGTTTTATAACAAAACTTTAAACTAAAAATGAAAAAAATTTAAACACTCTGATCGGAATCTTTTTAGGTTGGTATAGTATCTCAGAATTCTTGCCCATCCGGTTACATCAGTTGCACGAACGTCGCTTGTGGTACACCATCTGTTCAACCAAATACACAAGATGGAATTGCCACTCAAAACGCGTTTCCATGGCAAGCGTTTTTAAGAAACAACAACAATCTGGCTGTAAGGAATGGTTACGCAGGAGGAGGTGTTTTATTAGATCAGTACCACGTTTTAACTGCAGCTCATAAAATTTCAAATTTGTAAGTAGAATATCTTGTTTATCTAATATCTCTTGCCGTAGTTGTTTGAATGATTGTTTGTTTAACCAGATACCTAAGACCAATATCTAATTTGGAGGAAGAGAAGTCTAACAATGAGCTCTTGTATATATTTTTTAATATTCAATATTCTTGTAGGCTAGGCTGCATATTGCTTTTTATTTTTATTGAAAGAGGGTCCTGCGAAATCCTATTTGAAAAGTCTCCTTAATTGTTAATATATTTATATTTTTTCTTCTGACAAAAAAGACCAATAAGTTTCAAAAAGTTACATCCAAATAAAGCGCATTATTGTTATTAATTAGAATAACAATATAAATATATTAATTATTAAAGCAGCAATTATAAAAATTAAATAACACCAATACAAATTATAATAAATAGAAGAATACAATTAAATAAAGCGGTTTTCAAATGAAGCGAGCCAAGGGGCATTATATATATTTCTATATTCTTTGATAGGGAATTTTTGAACAGTCATCATTAGAGAGGTCATGATATTCTTTTCTCTTGGCCTGCTCGACCTCCTGTTCTAAATCCCCTGAAGTAAGTTATTCGTTTACTCAGGTCCAGTGTAAATTATAGAAGGCAATTAAATGGAATTATGTGATTTTGTGCTGCAATAATGAATATTCCCGACATATTATTTCAAGGACATGCCTTAGTAGATTTAGAAAATGCGTCTGCACACGTTTAAGCATAATATTTTGTTCATTATTCTGCTATTCATCATACGGTTGTCATGCCTTTTACTAACGTCAGATAAAACATATTTTTGGTAAAATTGAATAATGAGAAACCATCCAGTAGGTGGGCTTTATTGACGGAAATTGCATTTTCTTTCAAAAACTGCTAGTCTTATTGATCCACATAAAGTATGCGATTTTGTATATAAAAATCAAAGTAATGCATTCGTAAGATCAATAAATTAGATCCAGAGACTATGCAAAAAATGGGAAGGTATTTATTTTTGGTAGTCCGTCTACAACCTGAAAAACAGCTGAAAGGCAGTTAATAGCTATCATAATTTCTTGGGCACTAAAGTGTTGCTAAGATTATATCAGCCAATAGTTATTAACTGAAGGACGACTTTCGATGCCTATATTAAAGGGCTTGTTAGTACAAAATGGTATAATACGTTTTCACTTTGTTTTGCTCCAATCTATAGGACTAATCACGTGATTTTTTTATTTTATTTATGACAATGGCACACACACTAAAAGGAGACCTTATGGCGCTCGACGAGCGGTGTGTGTGCGAAGATGTTGATTGACATGGTTCTTGAATAGTTGTAGGTTGTAATAATTAGGGGGAAACAGATGTCCTGGGAGTGAGTTCCACAGTGATGATAGATATTATACTATAAACAACCATGCTTAAGGAGTTTGAAATGCAGAATATTCAAAATGCTTCTGGGAATCTGGAAATGGTGAGAGAATGGCCATGAAATGCCACGGCACTTGGGTTCCATTGGTACATCCTCCCTAGGGCAACCAATCCATCTAGGCCATCGCCCAGCCTAGTGTAGTAAAGAAGGCGGCGGTGTTGCCCGAGGAGGCTGTTCTGAGAAAAGCCATGGTTGGCCATCATTCTCCCAAAATGGATTCCCTTAGTTTCGAAACAGTGTCGCAATCGCAGAGCAGATGCTCTACTGTTTCGTCCTCCTGTTCACAGCCTCTGCATAGAGGTGTCTTCCATAATGATAATGCTTTCTTAGCTGGCAATGTCCTGTCAGAATCCCCACCATGAGTTGTAGGAGACTCATTTGGGTAGCTTAGTCACTCCCTGGGAAGTCGACAGCTAGTTGTTTCGTCCCATCTTGCCCTAAAGTCTTCATGGGTGATCTTTTTCATCATATATATCAAGGTCGCGATAGGTAGGTTTGAAGGGCCAGCTTCCATAATGTTTGAACCAACTGCCTTTGTAGCCAATTTATCCGCCAATTTTTTGCCTTCGCACTGCGCATGCTCTTTAATCCATCACACAGAAATTCTGTTTTTGCGGGCAACATCCTCCAGTGAATTGTGGCATTCTAATACTGACCTGGCTGTAAGTTTATAAGTTTTCAGGGCCGATAGTGCTTGTCTACTGTCCGTGTAGATTTTAATAGTCTTGTCCTCAGTATTCCTGGAAACAATGTCTTTTGCGGCTATGGATATAGCAGCCAGTTCAGACTGAACTATGCTTGCGTGTACATCCATAGACCATTTGAGCATTCGCAGGGTATGGGAGTAAATTCCACAGTCCACTCTTTCCTTGGTTTTGGGCCATCCACGAAAATGTTAACCGTCCTTTCGGTTATAGGCTCATTTGGTTTTATTTCAATATCGTAGAGTTTATCGAAGACAAACTTGGGAGGGATGCTGTCTGCTCTGGCCTGCAGTAGTGGTAGTCTTCTGACTGCCCCTTCCCACAGTCTAGTCTCTCAAGGGGCGGCAAGCACAACATTACTTTCAAGGTTCAGATTGGGATTGTTCCCATAGTTTCCGCTATGGTTAGACAGTAAGTTCCCTGAACCTGGTTGAGCTTAAGCATTGGTATTTTTTGTTGACTCTTGGGCCACCAAACTACGGCTTCATGGGTAATTATGGGTCTTATGAGAGCAGTATAGATCCACTTTGTGGGAAGC
>MU190361.1:20107-32549 GCA_016904865.1 Pissodes strobi
ATGTCTTAGTTTGTCTGAGGTAAGTGCTATATTTGACTCTTATTAAATTAATAATGTAATAAGGCCTAGCAATGAAACACTCACCGGTTATGTAAGCAACAGCGAAATAAAATCGATTAATGCTCCTGTCTGCATGTCAACTCGTTTTAGAAGATATTAATGTTGTACATATCTGATCGAGACGTTATTTTGCAGTGAAGGCAATTGGTTAATTAATTAAGGTTAAAATACATTACGTTAGCATCGGAAGAGCATGGAAAATAACATGCAGCTCAAGATGGAATGGATCTACTGTATGCATATCAGTATACCAGTCGTTCAAGTTTGATCATCTATTTTCACACTGCATAAAAAATTCTTGTTTTAATTTTTGTTCATAAATTTTAATAGTTTTCAAAGTTTTAAAATTTTCAATGTAATAACGACGATATGTGAAAGCCACATGGGTTAATGCATTTTTATCTTCGTTGAGCAGAGCAGAGACTCATGCAAAGAGTCACACTATGTTTTTTAAAATTTGAAAGCACTTTTAGCTTTTACAAACTAAGGGACAAAGGCGTACAGGAATAGAGCTTTCTTATAAAAATTTATTTTATATTGACTCTCTGCCAGCCACTGGCTTCGGTAAAATAATATGAGGGCATGTGAACTACGCCTTCTTATGCAAAACCCAAATTTATAAACGAAATAATTAAGGATAAAGCTTATCTTTGTTTTGCGAAAATTATTTTTAAATATGCATATCAGATAAAAATTACCTAGGCGTAAATAGTGACACTTAAAAAAGTGCAAGGGCCCAGAAAATATTGAAAAAAAAAATAAAGAATTTGAATTCTGCAGCGTTGTAAAAGGGTTCGTGTGAGTTAAATGAAAAGTATCATCAACTTTTTTACTAAGGGTAGAAAAGTCGATGTATAACAACATTTTCGTTGGCCCAGTTTTATTTTATATCTCTAAAAATGTACAATTAAAATTTTGAAAAACGAAAAAAAAATTAAAGCTATATCGCCCTGTATCTCGAGAATAACGTATTTTCGGACGCAGATTCACATGAAATTTTATCTTTAAAATTATCTTTTCTTTATATGGCACAATTAGCAATACACATAATTACATCTTTACAACTTCACATTAAGATGTTTAATCTACTCATCATTTTAAGATAGAGTTTTTAGTAGTTGTAAATCTAATTCGTGGATAAACAGGATTTTGGAAAGGCCGTTCCAGAAAATTTATCCTTCAAAACATCATGAAATCCTATAGAAGAAAAGCCTGGATTAAAATAAATTTGTTCTTGCTGTGCTTCAAAGAGACTTTAAAATAGTTCATAATCCTTGGAAAGTGTTGCTTCGTAAAGGATATTCAAGTAATGCTTATATTTGGTTAAGAAACTAAAAATGCGGAAAATGCTAATCAAAATCATTGCAGGTTTTTAAACTGAGAATATATAAGGCTTGGGAAATGCTAAAGAAGTACTTCCTCCGCGCCTATCATATTCAGAAAGTACAAGTCTTGAAACCCGAAATCATGCATCCACGGCTCATCTTCTGTGAATGATTAAGACCGAGATGTCGAGGGGATGAAGCGTCTTGAAAAATGATCCTATTCACAGATGACGCAGGCTTCAACCGTGAGGTTATTATTAATTTTCATAAGAGTCATGCGTGGACCGATGAAAATCCATCCATGAATCTCGACATCAAAATAAGTTTTTCAAAAATGTATCGACTGGTGTTCTTGGTGACCACTTAATAGGATCTTACGTATTGCTAAACAGACTATCCAGACCTATTTATTAAGATTTTGTGTAAAATGCTTTAAATGACTTGCTGGATGATGGTACGCCATCAAGCAGGAGGTTCTCTGCATGATTTTGCCCTGGCACACTTTAGTATTTTAGTTTGAAATCAACTTAATGTAGTTTTCCCCATCAGATGGATTAGTCATGGTGGTCCCATCGGTAGGCCAGCTTGATCGCCAGATCTTAATCTCTTAGACTATTTGGGGATATTTAAAATATTTAGTGTACGTTACACCAGTGAATGACGTGCAAAAAATGGAGCGGCGGGTTATGATTTATCGTGAAAGGATAAGAAATTCGTCAGTAATATTTAACACAATCCGATGATAAATGAATTAAAGGATGCTTTGAAATGAATGGGGGAAATTTTTAGAATATATTGTAAATATTGTTAATTCTTGACAACTTGACCCAATAATTTTAATTGCAATTATTGGTATCGTGTTTTAATTGTTATTTATTAAAAGCTCTTGAACAAGTTCTTGAACGAGTATTGACCATTCTAAAATGGTTAATTTTTGAGCACTGTAATAAGAGTAACTTTTGCCTAAAAAGTGCAAGTAATTATTTGGTAGTACTAAAATATTCAAGCACGCCTCTTTTTACAACCTGAATCAACTAATACCCTCAAATAATTATTCTACTTAGTAGTAACGTATCGCCTTAAACTTCTTTAAAGCACTTAAAAGTTATTGACTAAAAACCATTTTTTATGTAATCTGCAAAGACATACATCTTCCATAGGGTTGATTTGTGAACCCATGTTTATATGCAATTTTTGTTTTACTTCAAGTTGCAACACGTTTTTCCTATTGAAGTTAAAAGTAAAGAATTTATTTAAAAACAAACCTAGCACCGGAGAGTCGTGTTGCAAAGCCCGGCCCCGGTAGTGGGGTCGTAGAGCGCCACCAGTTTTTGCCAACTAAACTGCAAAAGCACCGCTGGTGTTGTGCGAGGTGGCTAGGCACGCTTGTTAAATCAAAGAAACTCAATCTTAACTTAACAAGAAAACACAATCTATAATTTAAGGAACAATCTATTTGCTATTAAGTCTTTTTTTTAAACACAGCAACAATACTAGAGTAAAACTTTTGACTATTTAAATGCAAAGGAATGTCAAATGACTATTAAAGTAATTGATAAATTGAGTAAAATATGGAGATTGTACGGAGACCAATTCTGTTGTTAACACTCGGTACGGTATGCCTTACAACTAAATGCGCTAAACACTACAATCCGAAGTAATCACTTTGATTTTACCTAAGCTAATTACATATATGTATGCGTGCGCTAGTAGCTGCACCAATTATAAATATAGCAATAATAGTAGGTAGTAATAAATGGCCTCAATAATTAAATCAACTGACCCGATAAACGAATAAAAAAAAGAATAAAATTATTCAAAACTATCTTAAAGCTCGACTGTCAATGCTTGATTTATATTAAAAAAAAAGAAAATTAAGAGCGATTATATCAATCGGTCAGATAAACAAATGAATAAATGAAAAATACAATTAATGAGAGCTATCTTAGAGCTTGGCTCTAGTGTAGCCTGGAGCTAGGATCTGTAGCTAGGTGGTTGAATTGGCCCAGAGAAAGGACTTGAAGCCCGGTAATAGAATCGGCTGTCGTGTAGCCCGGTAATAGGACCCTGCAATAACCCAATACGCATTAGACAAAGCCCCCTTACTTCAATGAAAAAAAAACTGTTGCCCCCCTTGCATAAATATATTTTCTTTATAAAACAAATTTCCCCAAATATTATCAATGGATTTTCAATGACCATCAGCAAATAAAAGAAATACTTGAATATAAAAAAAGATAGGTATAATTCACCCCTAAAAGAAAATATAAACTTCTCCATATGATCAAAACTAATGTCATATTAAAATAAAAATTCAGATTTAAAAAAATGGAGTAGATAACATAACCCATGGAATGCAAATGGTGAACAATGTACAAAAAAAAAGGTTAACACAGATAAGGCAAGTAAATCGTTAATTCAGACAAAAAAAGCTGTGGCAATAATTACCTCGCTTTTGGCGGAGGGTAGCAAGAGAATCGACGGTCTCGGTCTTATACGACGAACTCGGAGAGCCTCTAGAAATAAGGGAAAAGACCATTAGCGTCATGTCATGGCGTCCACGTGCTTCACAAGCAATAGGAAAAAATTTATTCGAGAGAAAATGCTTACTTAGTGCAGTAGTTAAATCCCGATAAATCGGTCGTGTCAAAACCCAATCAGCAACCAACACAATATATCTCTAAAGAAAGAGTAGTATAAAATCCCAATACTAAATGTCGAGTCACTATGACTGCAGTAAAGTAAACCTTCTTTTTGCCTCGAAAGGTATTCTTAGAACACTCTCTATTCGTTTCCGTTAATTTGCCTTTCCACTCCCGAGATTAGAAAAAAAGAAAAAAAACGTCGAATCAAGAAGAAGTGATGAGCTGAAAAATGCCAAGTGATTCGATACGATGAATAATTCTAAGATAATAAACGACATAGTTCTCGTTTACTATGATGGCAAAACTATGGCGGGAGCCATAATTGATGCGCTGAAATTAAATTGTTTCAGAAATACTAGAAAATGTTCCCAAACGAAGTGATAAAATTTTAAAAATCGAAATCGACAGCAGCAATCATGGGAAATAGCCCATTCCTACTACCCAATACTGCCAACAGAATATTACAAAAGTTACAACCGGTTGCGCCGAAAGATAAATATGAGATTCCAAGCCAGGCAGCGCGCAGCGGTACCAAAAAGTTATGAAATATTTAAACCGAAAATAAAATATAAATTTCACGGAGCTAATGCAGCCTAAAAGCAGGTTTTATTAACACAATTCTTAAAAATATAAAACGGTTTGCTGGCCGTTCTACGGTAATGTAATATAAATCAAGCTAAGTAATACTAATACCATAATATCCCATTTTAGTTACTTGATCAAACCTAAGCGATCTGTGGTTTGCTTATCAACCAAAATAAATATAGTCACAAAGTGCCTGAGGGCTACATAAGATAAAAGGATGATCAAAATAGTTACTCAAAGCCACAAGAGTGTTATAAATGCTAATACAAATATATCCTTAACCTATATTTAGGATAAAATTAATTTACATTAATAAACACGGCAATTTTAAGCTTATTGACAGCAAATCGAATCAATAAATTCAGAATTAATTAACCGAAGAGTATTGAGCTCTTTTCAATAATTCATACCGCAAAATACAGCATTTTTTTTGCTAAATGCAGCGTATAAAATAAAATTTAAAAATATTTTACACTGGCAAAATCGGACTGTTAAAAAGTCAACTGATCTACCCTTAAAGTTAAGTACCACTAAGCCCTTATACCCTGTATATAATATATATTTTTATGCAGTTTAATGAGTAATAGCTTAAAACACCAACCAATATATTAAAAAAAAAATCAAATATTCTTTGCAATAAGACTTTTAACAATTCTCTATTTCGACTAATATTATATAGAGCATTATAAATTACAGAACGAGTGTAAGCGTCTCACTGGGCGTATACAATACAGGCAATTTGGCAAACGTTCAGAATTCCCAAGTTGCCCAGGTGTGGATACATAGCAATTACGACCAAATGTACCTGAAGAACGATGTGGCTATTTTGAGGTTGGCCAGCCCGATTAATATAGACACAAGTGCCATGCCGATATGTTTACCTCAAAGTGGAACCAGCTATATTGGATCATCTAGGTAAGAAAACTTATGTTAATAGAAAACCTCGAGAAGTAGTATTGATATGGGCTTGGACACAAACGCTTAGTCACAAATAAAATATAAGATGTAGGAAACCAATTTTCAATTAAATTAAAAACATTTTTGTGGTAATTTTGACGTCATCTGTGCAAATATACAAAAGTTTTCTGAACGAGCGTACCAGATATTAATCATTAAGGGTTAAAGAGTAACCGCAAATTCCTTATGTAAAAATTCACAGTCCTTCATAAGGATGCAATCGGCAGGGGGGACATTGAAAATACCAAAGCAGAATGCAACGCTTATTACATTTGAGATCTGAGAAAACTCATAATTGTGTGGAAATATATAGTTGATGGAAGTTTGGGTGAAATCAGGTTAGATTACGTAAGTTTGGTTTACCAAAATATACCAAATAAATGTATATTACTTCACGTCTCGTTCTTTTTCACAATTTAAAACATAAGTGTGGTTTTAAAAAGTAAAATACCATTTGCAGTCGATTCGTCTTACATTTCTTGATCTAACGACTAGTGTGTCCTGTGAAACTAAAAGTCACCCTCACCCACTCTTGACATCAATCTAATGTAGAAAGTGACCTTTAGTAGATTACGCAAGTTTAGTTTACCAAAATATACAACATAAATACATATTACCTCAAGTTTCGCTCGTTTTTACTATTTATAACATTAGTGGTGGTTGTAAAAACTGCCCGATCTAACGCGGTTAGTTACACTTACTATCAACTTATTTTAGTCATTTGAGTCGGTTTCCATACGTTATAATCAACTTTAATAGATTTGGTTAGGTTTGGTTATTCGTCTAATCAATTTTCGGTTAGTTTCTCTTAGTCGCAACTTTTTTTTACTTATTTGAGCCAGTTCCGTTACGTTATAATCATTTTTAATAGATTTGGTTACTTTTTGTTAGTCGTTCAATCAACTTTCTGATAATTCTCCTTAGTCTTAACTTATTTCAGTCATTTGAACCGGTTCCGATACATTTTAATTAATTTTAAGGGATTTGGTTAGTTTGGGTTAGACGTGCAATCAACTTTCGGTTAGTTTCACTTAGTCTCAAATTGTTTTATTTTCATTTATTTGAGTCGGTTCCGATCCGTTATTATACACTTTTAATAGATGTGGTTAGTTTTTGGTTAGTCGTCTTTGGTTCATTTCACTTAGTATCAACTTATTTTAGTTATTTGGACCGGTTACGATTCGTTAAAATCAATTTTAATGGATTAGGTTATTTTTGGTTAATCGTCGAATCAACTTTCGATTAGTTTCACTTAGTCTCAACTTATTTCAGTTATTTGAGTCAGTTCGGATACGTTAAAATCAATTTTGATAGATTTGGTTAGTCGTCTAATAAACTTTCGGTTAGTTCCACTTAGTCTCATCTTATTTTACTTATTTGAGCCGGATCCGATACGTTATAATCAATTTTCATAGATTTGATTAGTTCTGGATAGTCGTCCAATCAACTTTCGGTTATAGTTTCCCATAGTCTTAACTTAATTTAGTCATTGGAACCGGTTCCGATACGTTATAATCAATTTTATTGGATTTGGTTAGTTTTGGTTCGTCGTCAAGCAACTTTTGGTTAATTTCGATATGTTGTAACCAATTTCAATAGATTTGGTTAGTCGTCCAATAAACTTTTGGTTAGTTTCACTTAGTCTCAAGTTATTTTAGTCATCCGACGCGGTATAATTAATTTTAATAGATTTGGTTATTTTTGGGTAATCGTGCAATCATGTTTCGGTTAGTTTGACACAATCTTAACGTACTTTAGTCATTTGAATCGTTTCCGATACGTTATAAACAATTTTAAGAGATTGGGTTAGTTTTGGTTACTCGTCAATTCAAATTTCTATTAGTTTCACTTAATATCAACTTATTTTAGTCATTTGAACCGATTACGATACGTTATAATCAATTTTAATAGATTTGGTTATTCGTGGTTAATCGTCGAATAACATTTCGGTTAATTTCACTTAGTCTCAACTTATTTTACTTATTTGAGCTGATTCCGATACGCTAGTTTTGGTTAGTCTGCTAATCAACTTTTGGTTAGATTCACCTAATATCAACTTATTTTAGTCATTTGTACCGCTTCCGATACGTTATAATCAATTATTTGGCTAGTTCTGGTTAGTCGTTTAGTCAACTTTCGGTTAGTTTCTCATAGTCTCAACTTATTTTACTTATTTGAGCTGGTTCTGATACGTTATAATCAATTTTAATAGATTTGGTTAGTTTTGTTAGACGTCTAATCAGCTTTCGGTTATTTCTGTCATTTGAGTTCGTTCCGACACGTTATAATTAAGTTTAATAAATTTGGTTACTTTTGGTTAGTCGCCTCCTCAACTTCCGGTTAGTTTCACTTAGTCTCTACTTATATTAGTGATTTCAGTCGGTTTCGATACGTTATAATCAATTTTAATAAATTCGGTTAGTTTGGGTTAGTCATCTAATCAACTTTTGGTTAGTTTCACTTAGTCTCAACTTAGTTCACTTATTTGAGCTTGTTCTGACACGTTATAAACAATTTTAATAGATTTGGTCAATTTTGGTTAGTCGTCTAATCAACATGTGGTTAGTTTCCCCTTCCTAGATCTGTGGTTAGTTTCACTTAGCCTCAACCTATTTTAGTCGTTTGAGTCGATTCCGATACTTTATAATCAAGTTTAATAAATTTGGTTAGTTTTGGTTAGTTGTCTAATCAACTTCCGGTTATTTTCACTTAGTCTCAAGTTATTTTACTTACTTGAGCCGGTTCCGATACGTTATAATGAGTTTTAATAGATTTAGTTTGATTTGGTTAGTCGTCTAATCAACTTTCGGGTAGATTCACTTATTCTCAACTTATTTTAGTAATTTGAACTGGTTCCGATACGTTCTAATCTAATTTAATAGATCTGGCTAGTTTTGGTTAGTCGTCCAATCAACTTTCGGTTAGTTTTACTTAGACTCAATTTATTTTCCTTATTTGAGCGGGTTCCGATATATTATAATCAGTTATACATAAACCGTGTCGTGAGGTTCACTAAAATTTTCCGTGTCGTGATGCGACCTTGAAAACTCACTGTCAAGAAACCAAAGTGTTCAATTTCTGGTTAGTTTTCGTTAGTCGCCAAAATTCGGTTCGTTTGTATTAGTTTTAACTTACTTTAATTTGTGTAACCTATTTCGATATATTTTAGCCCGTTTTGGTGCTTTTAGTTACTTTTGATTAGTTTTGGTTAGTCATTCAATCAACTTTCCGATATGTTATAAGCAATTTCAATATTTTTGGCTGATTTTGGTTAGTCGCCAAATTTCGGTTAATTTGTGTTATTTTTAACTTACTATAATATTTTTAATCTGTTTCGATACGTTTTAGCCATATTTGGTGCTTTTGGTTAGTTTAGGTTATAATGGGTTAGGTTGGGTTAGTTTGGGTTAGTTTGGGTAGTCGGTAGTCTTTCAATCAATAATCAGTTTAATTTTAGTCATTTCAACCGGCGTCGATACGTTATAATCGGAAATCGGTAGTTTTGGTTAGTCCCCAAAATTCGGTTCGTTTTGGTTAGTTTTAATTTACTTTTATATTTTTAATCTGTTCAGATACGTTTTAGCCTTTTTTTGGGGCTTTTGGTTACTTTCGCTGTCGCTGAATCAACTTTCGGTTAATTCCAGTCAGTTCCAATTTATTTTAGTAATTTGAACCGGATCCGATAGGTTATAACCAATTTTAATTTTTATGGTTAGTTTTGGTTAATCGCCAAATTTCGGTTAATTTGGGTTAGCCATTATTTATTTTTATCATTTGAACCGATTCCTTCCTCACGTATATCACGCGAGGTGCCAAATGTAGCATGCAAAATAATACGATTTAACCACTTAAGCATAAGATACAATATTTGGCAAATATGCTGTTACATGCAGACATGTGTGCTCTTTGTGCCTTAAAACTATTTGGCGCCTTAGTGCAGCTTTATTTTTTTAAATAATAAATTTTGTCCAGTCTTTTTCACGTAAAAATCAATCAGTCAAACTATCAATCAATAATCGTTTGTTTATCAATCATTACGCAATGTTTGCCTTTAATCTGAATAATTCTGATAAATCGGACTCCTCTGCGATTACAAAACCGTTAGTACAATGCACAATAGGGTGTGTATGTTTTTATATGACAGAGGCACACACACTAAAAGGATGATATCAACAAAAGGGTATTTAGTTTGATGGCGTGGTTTTATTGCCTTTTTCGGAACAGGTTGCATTCGAGCGACTTTTCAAGAAGAAGGGTAAATCCCCTTTCGGCAAGACACAGAAAAAATCTGGAATAGATGATGGCGGATATTCCGTACGATCCTGATGCCTTTTGCGTATCTAGTTCTTTGAGGATTTCACGAATATCACGGTGATGAAACTTAACTTCTGCAATGGTAGTGTTGATGTTGAATATGATGGAGAGACGTTTAAGGTAGAGTGCGAGGAAAACATTTCGGCGAGCACGTTTGGTTTTTCCTTAGCTGTAGTTGCCGTAATGTCGCGTTCGTCTATCAAAGATGGGAGAGACGTTTTTGTAAAGTTATTACTTACTGCTTTTGCTATCTGGAGCCACTGAGGCATTGCAAAAGTCTATTCCTGATCCTTTGAATGTGTTTCTCCTTAGTTTCGCCAATCATAATAACTAAACCTTCAAATTTTAACTTCCGATCTTTAAGTCTAGTTTGGAAGCATCGACTAAATCATCTGTTCGATATAAAAATGAAAAAGTCCTTGGATGAACTGCTTTCAACGTCCATATCATATTATTTGATTGGATAAATAAAAGTCAAACTAACAAAATTAGACCTATTTAATTCCTGTTTCTAACACGTTTTAGCTCATCCTGCTTAGTATCGGGATGGGGACAAACCAGCTTCAATGTAAACGATGCACCAACTCAGACACTGAAACAAGTCCATGTTCCCATTGTCACTAACGAACAATGCCGTTCCTCATACAACAACATATTGGGATCAGCAAACACGGCCGCCTATCTGGATTTCCCAAATGAAATCTGTGCAGGGGGTCAATCTCAATTAGACGCTTGTACTGTAAGTATATTGATGATGATGTAGTAGCTTGCAATTATAGAGTTTTGATTTAATTTAATAAGCCACGTAATATGGTGCATAGCCTATTCCGGTATAACGCCACAAACGCTACAGTGTTTAGTTTATGCAGAGCTTTCAGCCTCCTGACAAAAACTGTTAGGGTATTTTGTATTTTTAATATAAATTATTGATTTTATTTGACAATCCAGATAATACGATACTGCTTTTAAAATATAATTGAATCTTCAGCAAAAGCAGGGTTCTTTTGAATAATACATTTTTCTTCTCCTACATATAGCCAAACTGCAGGTTTATTATTATTTTTAAGTTTATACAGGCAAAAAGTATGATATGCAAGTTTTGCAGGGGGGCGGGGGCGAAGATATCTAAACAAATGTATGTATGTATAAAAAAAATCATTACAAAGTTGTCAATAGGAATAAATAAAACTAAATACCCACACAAACAAAAGCAGAAAGCAGTGAATCTCAGAAATATCAACAGTTGCAAATATTGGAAATAGAAAAGATATTGAACAAGGTCATAAAACACGAAAGAAGACATGAAAGAAGAAATATGTGTTGAAAGCACAAATTCTCGAAAAACGTCGATAATTCATATCAAATATGGTCAACGAAAACTTTCCACCGAAATTTTTCTGTCTTATGATGTAGAAACAAAAAGCACTTGGACCCTTTAACTTTAATTTCAAGGAAGTTATATTTTTTTGGTATAATCATTGCCCCAGATTCAATTTCTAAGCGGGGGTGACATTTGTCCTAAAAATATTAAATAGGAATGTATACTATGTTAAACATAATTTTAAAGAGCATTCAACAATCTTTTCAATGCCACCTTATTTTTCAGTTCTTGATGAACGGTTCTCGAGAAATTTAGGTTTGAAAGTGATATTACGTTAAGAATGTAACAAATCTCATAATTGATGAATGTTTTAGTAAACAACTCGAAAAATGCAAAAAAAAAACATTATTTATACCTAAAACTCAAGAATTTTAACTAGTTTGGGTTTTTATAATTATGCAAAGACATTTCAAGGGACATCATGAAAGACATACGGAACTTTAACACTAGAGAAGTACATAATACCAACGAACAAACAAAAGCCTAAAGGTTCTAAAACGAAAGTTGAAGACAGGAATGAGAAATATTTACAAGTTAAAAAACACACAAGGACACCCCATTTACGAACAGCAAGATATCCTAAAAACCATCGAAGAGTACTACAGAACACTATACAGTCAGGATGACTCCATTAAAGAGGTGAAAATCCCAGTAATATAGAATCAAGGGTCTGAGGAACTTCCATGTATAACCGTAGAAGGAATTGAGTCAGCCATAAAGGGTATGAACAAAACACCTGGAGAAGATGGCATTGTAGCCGAAATGATGAAAAGGGAGGCAAATGCGACATAAAAGCTCTAAAAACTCTTTATAATGCCTGCCTCTTTGGACGAAAAACACCAGAACAGTGAAACAATGCAGTTGTGATAATCTTGCACAAAAAGGGAGATATAACAGAAAGCTCTTCATGAGAATAATCACTAACAGACTGGGACCTAAACTAGATGTCCACCAACCACTGGAGCAAACCGGATTTAGAAGTGGCTATGGAACGAATGATCACCTACAAGTAATATAGTTCTTGCTAGAGAAAGTTACAGATTACAACAAGCCATTAATACTGATACTTGTAGACTTTGAGAAAGCATTTGACACAATCCAGCATACCTCCATGCTGAGAGCACATACAGAGTGCAGCATTGAACATAGATACACAACCCTTCTTCGCAATATAT
>MU190361.1:32949-43741 GCA_016904865.1 Pissodes strobi
TCCCAAACACTTCATTACTTTGCTGCAGAGCGCCATGAAGAACAGCATATATATAATAGCACAACAGCTGCAGTCAGAATGTACAAAGCCGACACATATAAATTCCCCGTGGAGAAAGGTATTAGACAAGGACACATCATCTCTCCCAAACACTTCATTACTTTGCTGCAGAGCGCCATGAAGAACAGCAGTTGGGGAAATTATGCAGACAACATAGTCCTTATTGCAGACCGGGTGGATTATGCATGTCAGCTTCTTCAAATTTCTTGTGCACGAGTTGTCCTTCAAATTAATTTCTGTTAAATACAATACATGACCATTGACTAACCTTGTATTGGCCAAAAACATTTCAACGTACAGCATATATAATAGAACAAATGTATACCTATAAATATCTGGGCCATGAGATTAAATTGGGAAGAGACAACCAGACGATAGGATGAAACAGAATAATAGGACTGACATGGGCAGCTTATGGAAATCTGATGGATGTCTTTAGATCAGATATTCCCATGTGCCTGAAGGCGAGGGTCTTTGACCAGTGTGTACTTCCTCTTCTAACATATGAAGCAGGAACACCGACCCTTACCAGGAAGGTAATAACTAAGATCCAAGTAGCACAGAGAGCAATGGAGAGATCAATGCTGAATATATCCTTCAGAGACAGAGTTTCAAATTATACAATCAGGGAAAGAACCGGTGTGACGGATGCAGTTGAAAGAATTACAACGCTGAAATGGAACTGGGCAGGCCATGTTGTCAGAGTCAGTGATGGAAGATGGACAAAGAAGATTCGAGGCATATTGAAACCGAAGACGTCCCCCAACAAGATGGTCGGACGACATCAAGCGCATCCAGCACAATCGGATGCAAAGGACTCAAGACCGGAAGAAATGGAATTATTTACGAGAGGCCTAAGTCCAGCAGTCGACTCAAACCGGTTACTGATGATGATAAGCACAAATGTATTTAATGAACAACATCCCGAAAAGCACGTGTCCCATACTTTAGTGCTCAGGCTAGTTACCAAATTTCGAGAAACTAACCCAAACTAAGTACGAGAAGATCATCAGATGTGTCAGATATTCGAAGTACGGCCATCCAGAGAATATTCAAAGAAATTAAAAATATATTAAAATAATGAAAAGGTAAATGGTGAATTTAGCCACCATAAATGCCGTTATTGGTCTCCATCAATTCAATACTGTTTCGTCAAGGTCACCCTCAACGTCCAGAAGGAGTAAACATTTGGCTGGGAAGTTTCAAATATCATATCGTTGACTTATTCTTTTTATTGGAAAATCTGAACACAGAGAAATCTATTTAGGCTTATTAGAAAATGCTGCAAGTGAGATTGATAACTACCACCGTGCCGAAGACGTCATCACTACGCGGCATCTGCGAGAGATTCTTTAGATAAAATATTTACATCTCGATAGATTGGGCGGAGATGAGCTACTGAATGGCCTGCAGGTTTCCCAGGTTTGTGACCGCTGGCGTTTTTATGTAGTAGTTTGAGTTAAAGTCGTGTATAATAGCCTGAATCACTTGAACATTTGGGGCAACGTATTATACACGAATGTAATTCCATAACTATATTGTTAAAGAGCACTTTGAACAACGTCTTTGCCACTGTACGGAGGTCGATGGCGGTCATTTTCAACATCTCATAAATTGGAATAATTCGTAAGTGATTTTGACGTCACTTTTAGACCTTAATTTCTCGAGATGGCTGACATTGAAAAGGTAATTGAATGCCCCTTAAAAGGATGTATAACAGGAAACACAGAGTGTCCGGAAATTCCGTTCGAATAATTTCGATGATGATTTTACATAAGATTTTTTTTTCACCTGAGTTCAGAAATGCATAGTTTTCACCATCAAACTTTAAGAAAAAATCGATTTTTTATTAATATCTTAAATATTCTTTGCAGGATTTTGTTGGAATTTGGTAGTGTGGTATGTCATTATAAATGGCTCTTTTGGCCCTAATTATATTAAAATTATGAAGCTCAGTGGCAATATTATGGTTAAAAATTTGTTCCACTGACTCTTTTAAACATTTTATAATTTTTTCCCATTATTCGATTCTTTCAAATATAAATTTTCTGTACTCTACCGCCTATGAAACATAGTGAGTGTTTCATTTGAGTCTTATATCAATAATTCGACATTTATTTTTAATATTTTTCAGCAAGACGGTGGCTCACCTTTAGTGTGCTATAGCAATAACCAATTTAATCTGGCAGGCCTGGTTCTTTGGGGGAAAAACTGTGGACAACCTAATAGATATGGAGTATATCTGAACGTGCCCTCATACATCAATTGGATTCAATGCACTATACAATGCATACAAGGATCACAGAGTTGCAGTAATTGTCCTTCTACAAGATTTATATAGATTAAAACCAATGTTTTTTTGTATATTGCTAGCCTGTATTCTAGAAATGAGATTACTGAAGAAGTATTTTTGAAACTTTTAAAGCATGTAGGTGTAATGTCAGGTTTTTCATGAATCAGTAAATCAGACTGAGAAAGTATCAAGGTTTTGTGGAAAAAACTTAATTAGGTTTTATCCACAAAATTGTATGCCTGAATATTAATAGTTTTTATGGTGCTAAGCATTATCTTTATCAGAATTTTTAATACAACGATCAAATTCTTACCTGTTACAACAAATTTAACTAGTTTTGGCAACGTTCTGAGGATTCTTTTCCCACAGTACTAAAAGCCCGTTTTTTTAACAAATCCATCTGTCTACTGCCCTACGAAAAAACTCCGTAGAGAAACAATATGCTGGTTCAAGAAATCTGTAACAGTGGAACACAGTTACCTGACGAAGGAAATGGAACTGATTTCGGAAATTGTTCCACAGCTTGCGACTTCCACAGTTTTCAAACATGTTCTAATGATCAATGCGATACGCTTCGTCAGTACACGATGCTCTACTCCTGATTTAGACTATGTACAGTCAAAACATGGACTGGTGAGCCATCCAAGAGCCATATCCTAGTATAGCACGATAATTTATATCTTTGCATTTAAATATTCAATCATTTGTACTTTTGAGTTTTCCAAATATAGTTTTATGATTGAACACTGGCTAAAGTCATAGGATCCAGTACTTGTACCAGGCTATTTTGTGATTTTCCGATTTTATAGAGCGAATCATTCTCTTGGTATTACTGTCGCCCATGTGAGTGAGTGCTAATATTTAGAACACCTTCTTTCTAAATATCCCACTAGTCATAATATAATTCTTACCGGTGATATTATATAAATTTTGGACATAAGGAGACTAGAGCCACTCTGGACTTGCTTAATTTATTTGCATTTTTTACCTTATCAACGACGCTGAATGTAATGTCTCTATTATCGGGAGTGTGTGTCATGTAATGTGTTTGACCCGCCAAGTCTCGCGATAGTACCGTTGTAGCTAAAGTAACTTCACTAAAATTAATGCAAAATTAGGTAGAATTAATAGCCCAAGAAATGTTCGTTTTTTTTTTTAACTACCCGCCAGTCTCTTGATTGGAAGCCGGTACTTCAGGAACATAACCCGCGAGCGGATTCTGCTCCTGAAGCCTTTCACGCTGCTTTTAGTAAAATCCATTTGCTTACCAAAACAGACAAAGCAATGATTTTAATATCCATTTCAACACTGACATAAAGGGAATATTCTGGGCTCTGTGGGTCGCTTGAATCGTTTGGCCTTTCCCAGTTGGTCTTGAATCCCACTCGCAATGGCAATAATTATCTTGATATTATTTTCTTCAGCTTTGGATGGCCCGGTGTCCAACCAATCGATTTATTGATATCTTTAAATACTGCCTTGACAAAGGTACATTTAGATCAATAGCATAGATGGGGAAGACACTTTTCTTTCGATGAATCTAAAGGGTTAATTGAGATTTTGTCACGCATTCTGGAGCACTGTTCAGGAAATTCAAAAAATGTACCATACCAGACGTCACTCATCTCACACTACGATCACCAACTCTTCGACGGATCACCAGGGTATGCTTGGAGTATACAGTATCTAAATCAGGAGTACGAGCATTTTGTATTAACGGAGGAGATAGCTCGTCAAGATTACTTAACACATCACGTTGATCAATAGAAGTTTGTATGTTTGGGAGTGTGGAAGTTACATGCTTGAAATAATTGTAAATCTCCAAAATCAGCTGTTTTAGGGATTCCATTTATCTTATTGGACAACTCTTGTCCACTGTCACAGTTTTCTTGAACCAGCATATTTAGAGATGTAGAGATGTATGACATTGTATCTTTATGAACTTCTCAACTATGTCAGTAGACATATTTGTACAAAAAAAACGAGCTCATGGTACAGTAGGAAAGGAACCTTTAGGAGGTTGGCAAACTAGTTAAATTTGTTGCCTTATGCGTTTTTTCCATTAATTGATCAGGTAAGAACTTTATCTTGGCATTAAAAAAAGCACTTATCTGCAGTGCAGATAAGTTTTATCTGTTACAACATACTTTAAATACATGCTTTAAAATAATCGTTTCTCGAAAAATATAGGTGACTGGAGTAATAAGCAAAAGAGTCTGGAGAACAGAGAGACGGATTTATGTCTTGGGTTAGTTTTGGTTAGCAAACAGTTTTTTTTCTTGATTTTGGGTATGTCTTGGCTTAGGTTTGGTTTATTTCCTTTTCTTGAGCCCCCGTAACGAGCGGTAGCGAGCGGAGGGTTATGCGAAAAGTGAAATATAGCTCAGTCTGTCTGCTCCCTAGACTCTTGCATAATAAGCTGGGCCGATAGCGATCTGAAATCAATGGGCAATTTTAATTTTTTAAAGAACTTGCCAACTAATGTCCATCAGCACAAACAGAGAACAGTTTACTAACTATAAAAACACCGTATTGAAAAACCATTAAGGCAGCCAAAATTGTAGCTAATTATGGTCTCATTGAAAGTGCCTCAAATCCTATCCAATATATGTGGAATATCATTAGAGAACAATGGAAGGTATCGGGGGAGAGATCTGAAGTACCAAATCTTCCACCTAATCAATTTAATGATTTCTTCTTAATACAGCATTTGAGCAACAGGCACAAATTGGTGCTTCGGATGTCGACTCCATTTTTTTATACATGATATGCCCAAGAACACATTTCACTTCCTAAGTTTCTATATTCTACTTCATCCTCTTCTTCAGCTCGAGACTTCTTTTTTACGGCGTTTTGGATTTGTCCTCTTCTGTTCTTTTTTCTACTTCAGATCCAAAAGCCACCATCTTCAAGAGGAAAGTTTCAAATATTTTGGCCAGCTGAGGATTTGATCTTTTTTTATTACCTGAGTCTATATTCCACTTTCCTACACCCAACGCCCGATCAAAGAAGGATTTTCTTTTGCGCTATTAATTTTCTATTAGTTTTAGTAGTTACACTAGTAGAAGTGCACCCTATAAAAATGGAGTATAGGGAGTGCAAAAAATGGTTAACTTCTGGGATTCGCAATTCTGCTACCAACCTAAGATTCATCAGTCTTCTTTAAAAGTTCCACCCCAATAATTAGTTGGTACTGTCGCTTTTATCTGGGTATCGCGAAATTTACAGAGCTGTTTTGCTTGCTGCGAAGTTGTTCTACTATTCCAAACGTTTACGCAGCGTGCAACTTGGTCAATAATTGTCAGTGAAATAACCTCTTAAGCTGATATCTCTCTGGGCATTAAGATTAATTCTGATTTGCCAAATTATTACTTCTGTTCGGCAGCAAACAACCTCACTAAAAATCTTTCTGACTCTTGCGATTCTTTAACATTTCTATTTGATATTAGAATTTCTGATTCATTTCAGCTGTTTCCAACTACGAGCAATGAAATTGTAGGCACAATATGGCTAATGAAAAACAATGAAATTTCACTTCAAATATTAGAACTCTTCCTGGAAGGGTTGCCGTTTAGGCTCTTCACTTTTGTCGACTTTAGGTAAATTGGTAGAAGTACTAATTTTTAAGTTCCAAGAATTGGAAAATACTTCACCATAGTTTCCAAGAAGACCCCTGATGCTTTGCTTGAGTTCCTGTCAATCTTATTCCAAGGGGTAAACAAAATAAAAGCTATTTACTGTGACTTATCCAAAGCATTCGACTGAGTGAATTATAAATACCCTTGCAAAAGCTCTCAGCTTATGGCGTTAAGGATGTGGTGCTTGGATGGGTTGAGTGTTATCTCTCAGATCGCGTTCAGGCTGTGCATCTGGTAGGCAATCGGTGAGTTCTAGTGTACCGCATGGATCGGTCCTTGGTCTTTTATTGATCCTAACATACATAAATCGCCTCACTAAATTTAGCATCAAGGGATATTTGATCTTATTTGCCGATGACACAGCATTTCTATGGTGCATGAATACCCGGAGCAGTTCAACAGTGATAAAGGAAATATAAGCAATATTAATACAATCAATCATTTCTTACTTACGTCCAATTATTAATTAATCACAGTTTCTATTGATTAATCATTTGTACACAATGCAACGAATTTGCACGTAAAGCTATATTTATGACGAATCAACTTCGACATTTAATTTAGCAACTTTTATACCTAGATATTTAAGCAGAAAAGTATTATTTACATAATCTAGTTTAAAATGTAATAAACTGTATTTAATTTAGTACTCATTGTTAGCAGTGGCAAAGTAATTCATATTGTTATATATTTATGCATTTACTCAGAGTAAATATATCTATATTTTCTCTGTACAGGCAGTTTTTGTCATCGAATAATTGGTGATTAAATTATAAATATTTGCAGTAAATAAAACATAAGCTGAGGAAAATTGAGTTCTATAATTATATTCGGGAACGGCCTGCATAGTAATTATCTCTACTTTGTGTGCAATTAAACTGTTCGACATAAAT
This sequence comes from Pissodes strobi, assembly GCA_016904865.1. Taxonomy (NCBI): domain Eukaryota; kingdom Metazoa; phylum Arthropoda; class Insecta; order Coleoptera; family Curculionidae; genus Pissodes; species Pissodes strobi. The sequence goes on from MU190361.1 coordinate 39,834, forward strand.
AATAGTGCATCAAGGACGTTTTTAATCAACATTTGAAGATCGATATTTTAATTACGATACTAGATATGAAGATGAAGTTTGCGTGTTCGTTTGCATGCTCCGCAGGGTACGTATTGCCACACATTAAGAGACTTGCCTACCAGTTAGCCCTAAGAAGTTGCATGCGTCATCCTTTTTCTCATAAGACCGAAGCTGTTGATAAAAAATTGTTAAAATGTTATATTAAGAACATCTAAATTTAACTATTAGGAAACCGCAAGTTATCTCAAAAGCGACACCCTCCGTGAAGGCGGCATAATAACTGCGCAATCCAAAAATGTTCGTGTTATGGCTTTGAAAAGAAAGAGGCAAGCTGGAGCGGTTACTGCTGCTGCAGGAGGGTCACTGGTGATTGATGCATTTTGTATGAAGGCAGATAATGTATTTGCTCTTGCTTTATTCATCTCTCTCCGAAAAATTATAAAAGCTGAGTTGTTAGATGAAGTGCCTCCTGAGTTCATCATGGATAGCACGCCAATAACCGATTTTCACTTAATGGCTACAACACCTTATACATTTTGTGAAACTGTCTCTTGATGATCCAGTGCTTCTGATTAATGGGCACTATAGTCACACATGAAATATCGACGTTATAGGAATTGCAAGCTCAAACTACCACACCATATTGTGGATAGGGGAGGCTAGAGAAGGTTGATACACTTATTTCTGGCTTGATTCTTTTGGGCAACTGCCTTTAAAAACATTTTACACATTTTTGAATTGGTATATGAATTAGTTTCTATTATCGATCTGTTGCTTTTGTTGGGTAAGTACAAAATTGAAATATTTCTAGTTTTAAAAAAAGGGGAAATGTATCAACCATCCCATACTAAGGGAGTTATGATGATATGTATGGGAGCTATGGTACGCAAAAGTAATTAACAAGATTTGTAGTATCATGGCCACAAATCTAAGGAAAACATTTATGAATTTCCTATTTTAACAGGAAATAGAGAAATATGCAGGTAGAAACAAAAAAGGAAACAAGAAACTACATTTTTAAATAAAATTTTTGTACTTTTCAAAATTTGATGCAAATCCTAGTTTCTAGAAGCTCTCGCAGTTCCACCTGCAAACTGTGGAGGAGGTAGTTTGAAACAATCCTCCATCGGACCCAATAACTGTTGTTAACATTGTTGCGCGTAAATCCCTTTTAAATGAGTTAGCAATATAACAAAAATAAGATGTTACCTACCCTTAAGGATACGGCCAGCGCAACATGTGCTCCGACTGCTCGTCGGCGTGGGAGTGGCTCAATTATTTACTTTTGACCAGGGCGCCACCAGTTTGAAGTAACTAACTACGCAGACCCAAACTAGAAGATCCTCGGTCGTAAGAATCCTTAAGGGCGATTCAAAATCAAGTGACTATTAACTACACTTGTTTGGTTGAGGTATTTCAGAGCAAATAAAACACGGTACATTTGTGCAGGTGCAGGCTCATTACGTTAACGTGTTGTCATATTTCTTTCAATAAACAGAATGATATAAATATAAGAAAAATCTAAAAGAGCTTAATTGAAAATAGATAATAACCTATATGCTCACAAATAGAGAACTAGATCAGTGTATACATACAGACTGTAATTTTAATTAAATTGAATTATAATGGAAGTGGAATAGATAAAGAACGATCGAACAATTATTAGGCACGTTTAGCTATAACGGAAGTAACATATAATATACCAAATGATTACGGAAGATCAAAATCAATTTCGACAAATTATTAATAAACGCAATATGCATAAGATATATATCGTTTCATCATACTAGCAATAGGAGCAAGAAAATACTAGTACTACTAAACCTTGTGCGAGTCTACCATGGTATACGTGTTGCAATTGTGAATTTAGTTTATGAATACCGTTATGTAAAATTACTATAACCAGATGGTCAATAAGTTAGAACGACAATGTTTATCATTACCACAATATTAATCAAATTGTAAGAATAAAGAGAACATAACATAACAAAAAGCTATGAGTATTAATTGAACCACACTAGTCAATAGTATCCCTATTAGAGGTATACTTATTTAAATTAGCATTGTTAAGCTATGCTTACACCTAAACAGTTCCAGAAATATCTATATTAATACAACGCAGAAAGAAATAAAACACGCAATCTAATACGACACGGAAAAATACTAATAGCACACCAATAACCTTATGTTAACCTACACACTTATCTTATCTGGTCTCTGCCGATCACCTCCGGCCTTCTGAACGCAGGCTGTTGCTAGGCGCCTTGGAACCCATAAATTCTCAGTGACATTGTACCAAAAAAACACAATCAATCGTACTGACTGGTAGCTACTTGATTAGCTACATAACTCGCTCCAAATAAAAACCATAGCCACGTAGGGTTTTTGATGTTTATGACGAACGGAAGAAAGGCTCTCTTCTACAGGCACCACTTGAGAAAGGAAACGGCGTATTTTGTTCTGGAATCCTCCGCAGGTGGCCAGGTACTAGAAGAAATATTGACTTCAGACCAAAATCCAACAAATCCACATTGAATTTATTTACCACACCAAACTGATAACTATGCCAAATTATCTAGCCCGAAATAAGATTATCCCCGTAAGGGCAAATTAGGAATTTTTAAAATTTAATCAGGCTTACGCACTACCTCCTCTTTGGAGGGTTTACCAAGAAAGAGAACAGGGTCAAGATCGTCCACCTCGAACGCCAAGTTCGATGTTAAAGGGCCAGAAAAAAACATTGTCCTACGACAACACGAAAAATACAAGATGGTTGCCACCAAATAATTTAACAACATCTTCAATATGCAATAAAGCATACCTATATTATGTAAGGCTGGCAGGACAAAGAAAACCGACGATAAAATCATTATCTACAATGACCAAAGAAACAGAAACCATTTCATTCCGGCCCGCGGCCATTTTAAACTCCTGACATCAAAAACGCTAAAGGCATAAATCCTCGGCACAATAATATAGGCCTTTAGCCAAGAGCCTGCGTCCCTGTTGGAACCAGCTACGAAACAACCGAACAGTGTTGCCAAATTTAGGGAACACAACGCAACCACTAAATCATCTTGCTTGAGTACATCAAGCGAAAGCTCTGTTAAACAGTTTAACATCCAACTGATGGTAGGATATCAATAAATTATGCTGTTTCTTGTTGGCATGGTCGGCAAACACATCACAATCGCAGGAGGATCGCTAGGGAAACATGTAAACCTGGCAACATTCCAAGAGTACCCCGCAATAAGTAACCAACAATTATTGTAAAGTCAGCTGTGGCTGTCTCATCTGAAGTCTGAAGGTTGTGATATCAGAAAAATATTGACTGGATTTTTAACTTTTCCTAATAAACATTGAAGCGAATTCAGGAAAATAACCGACAAATCTAGAAACCAATATTTCAAACATCCATGAGACAGTTTTAATATATTATTATCACCGAGAAGATGATTATTCGGAAAGGTAAGAGAATTATTGAATGTTTTGAAATGCACTGCTATAAATGCCTATAACTTTGAAGGGTTCCCTCGAACAATGGCCAGAATACAGCACGATTTATTGATTGATTATGTGCTAAGCCGGTGAAAATATTCATAAAGCCCGATCGATTCCATCAAACAACCCGAGAAAATCAAGTTACGTATACGACCACAGAACTCTCAATTTTCCCAGCAACAGCTCGATAAAAGGCTAAGGTCATACGACAACCATAGGTATCTAAACGAATAAGAAGTATTATATTTAGTTTGACGGACTAGCATAATAGATCCACCTACGTTGGGGTTTGAAACCTTGGGCAACATGCACCAAAACAGAGTTTTATCCACAATACCAAAACAGAATATTTGCACTCGACGCGCGTTTCGCTAACCATGTTAGCA
>MU190362.1:0-33848 GCA_016904865.1 Pissodes strobi
AGCGATCCGCACCGCCCTTCGCTGCATGGCGAACACTCTCCATCTCTGGGTAGTATGGCCCCACACACGTCATACGTCATTACAGAGTGGACAAGGGCAAAATAAGCTGTTCGTAGAATTTTGTTAGATACTAACCCAAACCCCGCAATGAAAATACGCCATCCCTCATTCGGCTGCATACACTCTCAATGTGGGAATCCCATGTCAGCCCTGGATCCAGCCAAACTCCCAGAAATTTCACTCTGTCATTATCCCCATTCACCTCATCAGTATCCCTCAAGGAGAAAACCACTGTTCGCGTCTTCTCCCTGTTCAAAAGCAGCCTGTTTGATACAAACCACTCACTTGTCATTCGCCGTGCCCGCCGCAACATCTCCTGAGTACTATCAAGTGAGCAACTGTTGTGTCGTCAGCAAAAACTGCAAAAAGGGTAAAATCTGAAGTCTGATCGCTAAGGGGTAGATCATTTATATATATTAAAAAGAGTAGGGGCCAAGAATGGAGCCCTGCGGCACCCCTACAGTAATACTCCTTCTTGCTGACACCCTACCAGCTACCTTCACAATTTGGTTTTTTCAGGAGAATTCTATGACAGACACAGGTCACAAAACATTACAGAGCCGTAGTCCTTTATCTCAACGACCTTGTTCACATAAGATACCAAGTTTTGAATACCCTGTACAGTATTTTTGTTTTTACGGAAGCCAAATTGACAGTTAGTGAAGAGTTTGTTTGATTCAAAATACTCTGTAATTTTTATTGCCATGCACTTTTCAAATATCTTTGAGAATATAGGCAATAAGAAAATTGGCCTATAATTTTCAGTACTCTGAGGATCACCCTTTTTGAATACAAGTATTACTAAAGCTTCTTTTAATTTATCTGGAAAAACACTAGCATTTATACATTGGTTAATTAGGTTTGTAAATGGAATTATTATAATATTTTTTATTGTTTTTATTAGTTTAATGTTTAATCCCGTAATATCAGTACAGTTCTTATTTTTTTAAGTCAGAAATAATGTCCCTAACTTCATTATGACTCACTTCATGAAAGGCGAATAAACTATTATTTTTAAGTTTAATGCATTTTAAAATGTAAGCGGGCTCTTTTCAATACTATTGGAGAGGGTTTGAGCTATTTCTGAAAAATAGTTATTAAATTCGTCAGCCGAGATACCTACCGAATCTTCCAATATGGCTTTTGATGACTTACCTCTTTTTTCATTAATGATGTTCTACCTAGTTTTTATAGGGTTTTTGGAATTGTTTACAAGGTTATCATTAGCCCTAATTTTAGCTCTTTTAATTTCATGTTTATATTTAAGACGAAAATTGTTTAACTCAGCCTTGTTTGCTTCATTTTTATATTGATTATACGCTTCACTAAGAAATTTTAAATGTTCGTGCATTTCTCTAAGGTCATTGTCAAACCAGGTGATATTATTAGATTGATCAGATCTTACAATATAAGTTTTTTCTGGAAACGACCGCAGAAAGGCACCCTAAATCTCACCCAGAAATACATCAAATCTCCCCTCAACATTTAGGTCATCACTGAGCAAAATAAAGTCCCAGCTCCACGGAGCTCAGTCACAACTGAGTAATAGGCCTATAAACCCTCCTGTTACGCACTACACCTTCCGCCAAAACATCCAAATCATATTCTATTCTTTGACACTGATGATCCGATAGTTGTAAATCTGTGGTTGAAGCTAGAAAGTGTGTCAAAATTAGTGAAGATATTATCTAAGCATGCACCCTACCTTGTGCCATCACAGTGCTTCATAGCAAAGTCCTAACTCCCTAAAACGTCACAAAGCAGTGTACACTCTCTATCAGCAGGTCCAAAGTGTACATTGAAGTCGCCAGCAAGAACAACTTTTTTCGTTAAATCTATATTTACAAGTACCTGTTCAAGTATTTCCATAAAAAAATAAAAGGAACCATTTGGAGGTCATATTACATAAAGGTTATATTTATTTATAAATAATGAACTGATTTCAATAATTGTTTCAATACTTAACCCTGGTATATGATCCAGAGGTCGCACAGTCAAGGAATTCTTATAAAATATTACAGACCCTCCTCCTCTATGGTCTTTTCGAGCAAAATAACTTCCTACATTTAGCGTGTCGATGTTTAGCACCTCCAATTCTTCGTTAGTGTCACACATAGTATTTCCAAGTTCTCCTCCATGACTGCTGCTTCCAGCTCAAGCACCTGATTACGTAGAGATCTTACATTCACATTAATTAGCTTGAAATTTATTTTTGAGTTACCCGCTTCCAACGTGCTCCTGCCTTGTTGCGGCGTTGAATATTGTAGCAGTCTCACACTTGCCGATTTATCGCCGTCAGGCTTTGTCCCTGTTGGGACTCTAGTCTTCTTAGGTTTAAAAACTTATTAACTTGAATGCCAACTGGCAAAACGTTTCTGTCTAGAATGACGGATTCTTTATCCTTAGGTACACCAACCTGAAAGGAACTATATTTCTGCATCCACTTTGTTTTTATCTGCTCGCATTCACAGCCGACGTTGCAACTCGACTTTAGATATTTCTCGATATCTTCGGGTTTTGTGTCGTTTGTTAGTCGGGACACAAACAACCACGAATAATTTGTTGGTACCGCAACCTTCAGTGTGGTGGGGGTTTCTTTCTTACCCTCGATTGAGCTCGGCCTCATTCTGGGGTCCATTTTTCTCCTTTTATTCTGTACTAATTTCCATTCTCCGTTTCCATCTTCCGATTGTTTTTGATCAACTTCCATTTCCTTGTTCAAAACAAGGTTATTGTCATTCTCTTCTTTCTTTCTGTTAGGACGGCTTCCAGGCATTTTAGCTTGATCTTCTAGCTCCTCCATTGGCGCTGAGCTATTTTGCTTGGGGCCAGTCTCTGCTTCTTCTTTTTTCGCTTTCGCATCTAATTTCGCGGTGTTCCTGGACCGTTTCCCGCTTTTTTGTTCGATTCGTCAGTTTTCGAAATTTTCTACCTTTTTCGCCAACTAAACATTTTTTTCTTTAAGAAGCTTATTGTTTTCCTGTAGAATCTGATTTTTGCTCCGTAATTCTTCCACTAGAGCCCTTAAATACGTGATTTCGATTTCCTTCTCTGGTTTGGGAAGGTCACCACTTTGTTTGCATTCCTTGCACATTAGTCGAGTTTTGTCCATTGATTTGTATAAGAGTGGATAAACAATAAATAGACCAAACATGGCAAATTTACGACCGCGAAATGTAAACAAAGATATTTCTATTTGGACTTGCGCATTAGAAAATTAGTAGGAGCTAGTTGTTGCACCGTGAAGGTAAATAGGCAGGCCCGGACTTCGAAAGTGATTATTTCACCAAATATTCGGTAGAGGAGTCTTGCCGATTGTGAAATGGGCCTCAGTTAGCATAGTGAAACAAACAATAAGGTATAAATAAGTAATATTTATAATAATTAGACTTACTTGAAATAGGAAATCCCGGGTATTTTGCCTCGAATCGAACTCGAATTATTAACTCAAAACGCCGCGCCGTCAAAACGAAAACACGTCAAAGACAAAAGCCAAGTTCGATCCTGACCGACGCCTGCTGAGACGGCAAGTGTTTTAGTGCGCATGAAAAAACGGTATCTTCTTTGTTTATGTTTTTCCATTTTGCGTCGATTTTGTCATGCGCAGAAACCTGTTTTTTCGCCCATAAGTTGCCGCTTTTGAATAGTGCGACAGGCGGCTATTGCTTATCCACTCCTATACAAATCAATGGTTTTGTCCAGCAGTTTGACATTTTCGATCCGGTCTCTAGACGCACAAGAATAATGATACACTCCCACTTAATACACAAACAATAGCACCATTTGCTTTTACTTTACAGCAGAAATATCGGTTTTTCTCAGTCTCGCGATCGTCTGTACTGTCAGTCGGCGCCATGCCACTGATGTTGTTGGAGTCTATGTCTGGAGAGACTGGCCTGTTTGGGAAGTTTTTTCAAGTGTCCGGTCACCGAAGTGTTTGCAAATATTTTAGTGCTCCCAAATTAAGTTCTCATATGGTCCTGATTCTATTCCAAATATTTTCCTGAAGCAATGTGTCTTTACCCTAAGTAAGCCATTGCAGACATCATTTAAATTATTTCTGAGAAGCAAACCATTCCTGATATTTGGAAGCATGGCTTCATTACCCCAATATTTAAGTCCGGGAATCCTAGTGATAGTAACTATTGTGGAGTTTGTAAACAGAACGCATGGCAAAGCTGTTTGATAGTATGGTTTATGATCAACTTGTTTAGAGGTGTAGAGAAATGACTAGTGAGAGCCAGTTTAGCTTCGCAGGTGGAAGATCAACCACTAATAATTTGGTGATGTTTAAGGTAGATCTGATTGAGGCCTTTGAGAAGAAACTTCAGATTGACTCCGTCTATACTGACTTTTCGAAGGCTTTCGACAGGGCAAATTTTGAGTTGTTATTGGCAAAACTGCTGGCTATGGGGTTTGATCCATCAGTCATTGTATGGTTGAAGAGTTTTCTTGAGGGTAGGTTGCAGAGGGTTAAAATTAAAAACTTTAAATTAGGGTGGTGTCGGGAGTGCCTCAGGGCTCACACTGTGCCCCTCTGCTGTTCAGTTTCTTTGTCAACAATATAGCAAGTATGATCCAACGTTCAAAGGTCAGTATGTTTGCAGATGATCTCAAGATGTAAAAGACGATTGAGCAGTGGGAGGACTCAGTGAGGCTCCAGAGTGATTTGAGTGCTCTTTGGGATTGGTCACAGACCAATAACTTGACGTTGAACGTCAAGAAGTGTTGTTATATAAGGTTTTTCAGACGCTATAAAAAGTTAAATTCCGAATATAACAATTGCAATTCTCAGCAGAGTCAGGTGCCGTCTAAGCCTACAGTGCCATGTGTAAAATCCTACCAGTGTTCTGCACTACTTCCTGGGTAGGCCCAACAACCCCCTGATGAGACTCTTTTGGGGCCCATGATAGAGCCTCGTCTGTCTCATCCCTGGAGCCGTCCGCCATATCTCTTCGGCCCGACCCTCCGTCCAGGCCTCCAAAACTCTTTCGCGAACACTCTGGGCGATCCCCACACAGGGATCAGGCCCTAAGTATCTACGTGCGGAGCCTTCTCGGACTAAGGCGTCAGTGGCCTCGTTTCCCGGTACACCCGAGTGTCCCGGTACTCAGACCAGCGTAACATTTTTATGCTTTGCAAGTTCAATCAGCCAGCTCCTACACTCCCTCACCAACAGGGAGCGCCCGTCTTATAGAGCCGCTTAGAAACTCCTCCATCTTAAAAACGTTCATAAACAGACCCATGTAATTATATAATCTTTGGAAGAAAATATGATCGTGTTCACAATCATTAATGAACAATATTCTATGTCTATATGTAATTATTGCTAAACAATAGAAATGCTTCTATTAACAGTTCGTCGTTAATAATGATATTGTTCCGAATGAAAAAAGTGATTGTTGTTTGATTCACTAAGCAGATCGTTTAGCATTTCTTACAGATTTTTGATGATGTTTGCTATAATGCAGTCAACATACGGTAGATTAGACGGACGTCGCGTCGGTCGTCTACCGAGTTATGTTTTTGGGGTCTCCTGTCCTATATCCGACAAGTACTTTCTTTCTGAAAAGCTGTCTTTAGGCCAGTACAACTAATGTTTAAACAAGAACAAGTTAACATAAAGCTGCGACCGCCAAAAAAAGGTAGTACTATTCTTTCTTTTTAACCCTTTTTTTCCCGATTACCAAAAGGCCTCAAAATCAGTCCGCCATCTCGAAAATCGGTCATTTTTTTACTTATGGCTCCGTAACTACGAAACTATAGGAGATATGAAAAAAATGAAAGAGAGCAAATTTGAAGAGCATAAAAAGATCAACAAAATGAATGCTTGCTAGTTTATTTATCTGTAATAGTTTTTAAGATACATACAAAATAATATGAAGCAAATACGAAAATTGCGACAGAAATATAATAATGTATACATTCATATTTATAGTACCTAAAACTAGTTGTAAACAAATTGCATAAATAACAAAAAAAGATGTTTGGTTTTTTTAATGTGAAAAATATAATTAACAATAATCAAAATTCTTCATCGTCATGTAGTTGAACACCAGAATTAGAACATGATATACCATTGCAATTTGCACATAGACTTGAACAAAACATATTCATTTTTCTACAGCTACATAGCTTATTACATCCTGCTTTGCATGCATGAACAATAAATCATAGTTAATATAAAGTCAGGGGCTATAGGTTGTGATGTTGTCAAAGTGGTCAACAAATTATTTTTTTTAGTTCAGCCCCATTCCAAGGGATTTTTTTTATTCCCCATCCATTCTTGTATTTGCAGGTACACTCTGAAATGGTATGCGAATGCGAAATTTGTGTTGAGATCTTGTCGGGCCGTGATCGATTTATATTTATAGTATCTCAGTTCATTGAGATTTTTTGCCAATGAGTGTTTTCCATACAAGGTCATGAGGAACTCATCATCTGATTGTATGATGTTGTTTTGATTTGATGTTGGATTCAGGAATGCGGAGACAACCTTCTGCATCTTTGCGTCTTTCTCTAAAAGTTTTAAATGCGGAAAATTTCCTTTTTTGAAAAAACAAGAAGTAGTGTCACAGCCAGACATGGCATGCGCAAATAAAATATACTCTTTTGGTATGCCTAAGTTCTTCTGCATTTCTAAAATATCTGTGAATTTATCTGGCTTGCCAGATCTGCCTGGCCGTAACATAAATATTTTTTGATGATCTACCCTGTAAATTACAGCAAGGTCCGTGTCATCGCCAACTAGAACCACTGGTGAGTCAGAACCACCTAAATTAATTGCCTTCTCAACTAAAACGGTATCAGCATCTCCGTCGGCTTGTATTACTCGAATTCCTGCACCCTCAAGCCTTTTTGTAAGTATTGTGATGAATAATGTCTTGTTTTTCACGCTGGATAAAAATGTTGCTTGAGTTACTGTAGTTGCAGTATTTTCCGTAAATGTGATATCAATACAAGAAAATTTCCTTGTGCGGCGAATCTGTTCCTGGCACTTTGTGGAGTTTTCAATATCATACCCATCAAACACTATTGTTGAATTAGAACCATAATGATAAGTAACATAATTTACGTATTGGCTTAGAATTTCTCCATATGTTGCGGGGAATTGCCATACCACTCTATGAAGTAAATGCCCTCCATCTATAACAAATACTGATTGTGGTGGTGATACGTCTAGAGCAGGGCATTTTTTATCCAAATATTGTAAGAGAGCTGACTTATTTGTTTTACGAAGAATGCCGTTATCCACTATTGAAAGAGGAAAAGGTGCGAGTTCAAACTGAAAACATTTCTTCAAAGTTTCTTCAACAAAGAATTCGGTTAAAAAGCTGTGTTGGATTAACTTGCGCTTCCTGGTCATATACCTTTAAAGTTTTGAACATAAAAGATAGTCTGAAAGTCTTTACCAATACATATAAGTAAAAGATTTTTCATAATACCTCTCGGAAAACTATCATTTTCGACGTCTCTGTAGAGCAAAGAAAGTAAGTCTTTTCGGTCCGGGCACGGGAAAAATTTTCCCGGTCCCTAATTAGGGAGCGGGAAAAGTTTTCCCGATCCCTGATTTTAAGTGCTAAATTTGCAGTTATTTAGTCACAGAATATGCATAAAGTATAATAAATTGGGTTAAAATTATACAGCGATGCAGTCTACAAGATTAATCTAGTACATTTTACCGTCAATAGTTTTATTTTAAGTAAAATTATTTTAATTATTCTGACATTACTTGTCACAAATACTTCAAAATTAGCTGCCTATTCAATTACAACCAAGCATACAAACACATTTCTATAGCAACGCTTGATGAATATTAGATAAATACCTGTCTTGCTTGTCTTGCAAGTTTGACGTTTGCTTTCATTTGAATACAAAATCTATTATGACATGATTTTGGATAATAATTTTATGTTTATGTCTTGATTTCAAAGAGATATTATGAAAAATATCGTTCATTACACGTCCAGAAACAGCTTTTCCTGTGCTTGCACGACTTCCGGTGTTCGGCTACGCCTCACACCAGAAACTGTCGTGCGCGCACCGGAAAAGCCTAGTTTCCGGACTGGTAATGAAATATACTATTCCCCTATTTCTTTTGCAGAGTCACAGTTAATCACATTTGAAGCCGCTGTACCTGATGAAATTGACATTAACGAGCTAATTTGATTATCAAACGGGTTATTAACTGGTGGAATATACGGGTGGAATATATTAACTTGTAGCCAATTAAGGAGTTTCTGAAGATCATTAAAATCTTGGTTTCCCCTTGAATCATGTACTTCCTTATGCTGCTCTGAATAACATGGTTTCGACTTTGCAAACACTTCTAATGAGTCACATACTTTGGTAGATTCTGACAAGGACAATATCCATTTCCCCAATACAGCTTCACTCACGTGTTAACCCGCCTTCTGACTTCATCGACCTCATGAGGACCTGTTCAATTGTAATATCCGTCCATAAACCAGACCAAAATTTGTCAGAATTACGTCTAACTGCAAAAGAAGTTGTAAACTTGATATATTCATCATCTCTTAATGAAGTTTTCAAGTGATTTATCTGCTGCAAATATTGATGGGCCGATTTAGCGTAGCAGAGGTGTCCACTTGAATGGAAATACGGCAGCATATTTTTAACACAATATAAATGAAGTTCAAAATCCCCGATTCTCTCTGCATAAATAAACATCTTGACCAAGTCAATTATTTTTTCCCAATATTCACACCATAGCTTTCCTGTTCTACTAAAGTCACCTGCGATTTTTTTCTATTTTTCAATTCTTTCAAAATAGGTTCTATTGCATCGCCCAAGGAGAAATCGGATGTTTCAGAAATATAAAAATTTTCAATCGCTGGCTCATTCGTAAAGGTGGAATATTTCAACAGCATCATTGAAAGCGCCAACTGAGTTAAAAAATGAGCTCTAATAGAACGAGCATAGGAATGATTAGTTATCATAGATGGAACACTATTTTTGGCGTAAATTTTATTACATAATTCTTCAAGTCCGCTACCTGACATTAAATAACCAATAGCACCTAAAAAGAACATTAGTATATGAAACCCTCCCAGCCTCACAACAACGTTTCTCAAAATACTATCATATGGAGACGAGGCAACTATTTCTGATGCTTTTGCATAAAGCGGTTGATCAAATGTAACGTAACATGTTTTTGACCACTCTTTTTACTTAAATTTGCTGCGAAATGAAGTGCCGTGTGAATCGTTGTCAAATTGCCTGGATTTAGGTTAATAAATGGTACTGGTACTACTGCGGTGGTATAAAAAACTCCCGTCATAGTTTTGTTGTTTATTCCAAAAAGGTTTTTTTTCTAAGTCAAGCAGGTACCTCGAGATCCACAACCGATCCCTTATTTCGAATTCTCCTAACGTATCTGCGCAGAAATGTCATTTATTCCTGGTTCGATAAGGCCGCCATAGGCCCCCATACACGATGCAGTTTACCGGAAGGCAGGACTTTCGATTCGCAAACCCGAAGCAAGCCTGTATTCTCGGCTAAGGCATATACGTTACGTTTTATTCGGAGGGTTTTGTTCAGTTTTTAGTGTGGTGCGAAGCGAAAAGTTGTAGACAAGATCTGGGAAAATGATCTTATGTTAATCGGAGTTGCTTTATTGTTTAAAAAATAGCAAAAAATAAAGCGCAAACGTTCGAAATGGGTAAACCAGAGGTTAATAAATCGACAAGTGAATTCACATATGCACCTAATAAACGAATTACGACTGGAACCTGATAACTCTCGGCCTGTACCCATATCGTCACAATACACGTTCCGACTTGCAAGCAAAAAACCTAGCCGGAAGGTAAATAATCAAGCCCTGACTGTTTTTTGGGAGGCCGAGAGTTCAGGCCCGGCCTTTCGGCCAATATGACCACTAACGATACAGTTTGCCTTCCGGTTTGCAAATCGAAAGGCCCGCCTTCCGGTAAACTGCATGGTGTATGGCCAGCTTACGGATTTTATGTATTTCTCTCAAAGTTTTCTCCTTTTTTTCGGAAACAACAAATTATAGTATTTATAATAATGTAGTTTAATACATCTTCGGATGATTTCGACTTAAAAATACATTAAAAATTTGGCTTAAAAAAATTAATTGTTTTAAGGACATATTTTTGCAAATCCCCTTTATTTTGGAAGTTATAAAATACCTTATTTTTGTGTGTTTTTTTAAGCTTATTAATTTCGATCTCTTGATATTTTTTGATATATACAGTAGTTTTTAAGTTATTACGGAATTTATAAAAAAAGTACCATTTTTCAAGATGGCGGACTGATTTTGAGGTCTTTTGGTCAACGGGATGAATGGGGACTTTTAGTATGTTAAAAAGGACGACTAGTACTACCTTTTTTTGGTGGTCGCAGCTTTATGTTAATTTGTTCTTGGTTGGCCTATATCAAAGGCCTAGTTACACTGGCCTACTTATAATATACGGTCATGTTATAGTACTGTATATGTAAATTTGTTTTCTTATTCGGTCTATTGCACCTATTAAAGCAGTTTATTGTTTCTAATGTTAATGTCAGAGTGCTTCACACATTTAGGAATCAAGCCGAAGCCAAATAGGCTCTTAGAATAAAAGTAGTAACTGTAACATTAGTTGTATGGAAGGGTGCTTTATGAGGCTTTCTTTTTTAGGGTCATCATTCACAAAGGCCAAGCCTCAACATGGTTTTATAAAAGTAGCTAAGATGGCCACTCTGAGGTCTCTATTCTTGCCGCTTTATGCCAATTGGTGGATGCGTCAGACATCTGTTCGATTTTTCACTTTTATTTTGTCCCTATATCTAGTGCAAATGATAAATATTGTTATTTTTTATACTTATTCGAGTAAGTTTTCACATAGTAATTCTGAGGTAAGTAAATTAATTTATCATTTTTATATTAAAAATAGGTTTAATTATTTTTAATCTGTATTGCTAGTGTTATCAGCATTTCCTGACCAAAGTCAGAATACAAAAAACCCAATTGCGCTATTTTAATTCGTATTAAGGGGACCACAAACGGCTCCGATAATAACGAATTTTGTTCGATTATAGAAGAGAGTAGTATTTTATACGAGATTAAAAAATTGGTTCATTATATATGAGTGCACTGTATATTTATTTGTATATAGGACAGTGTTTTAAAAAGTATCTTAATGTTTTGGCGAATGTAAAATTAGAATTACACCTGTTCATCTATATTTTATCCAAGTTCAAAACCTCCATTTGTAGTATACCCATGGTGAGCGGAGATTTCTGGAGATGAATCAGACAAAAATTCTAAATCTTAATATTTTTTCTTTAGTTCTAGGCTATCAAAGACCCATTATTATTTTTTTGTTTTTAACTTATCATTGCTTAATTAAGCTTAATGACTTTGCCATAAAAGTGCTTCACTGGCATACTTACCTAAAACAAAATTTTTCTTTTTTTTTTAAATTTTTTTTTTGAATTTGTAAAATCGAAGATGCTACCTTAAAGACAAGGACAAACTCTAAACAAAATGCACTCTCCTTCAAAGTTGCTAAACCTCATCATTTAGCATCAAATTGATATTAAGATGTTGCTTACTCTAATCAGTGTGTTAAACGATATAAAGAGTAAGAACTTGTTACATGACTTACTCTAACCCCGTTATTGTAAACAATTTTCTCAAGAATGGAGGATTTGAGAATATAGTGCCAGTCTAAATACTCTAACATCGTTAGAATGGGAAGATTACCATCTCATGGAAACATATCTGAATTCATTGACCTAAAAAATTAAACAATTATCTTTAGGTAGGCAAATCAATAGAGTATAACCTTAAATTTAAAGAAAAGTCCTAAAATTTGTCTTGTAAAACCTCCCAAAGTGATGCTCGTGCCCATGTCAACATGGAATTTATTAAAAATTTAAGAAAAATTAGGGATTCTGTGCCCAATTCTGTTGGCAGTGACTTTATTTTCTGACCAGACATTTTCAGCCAGACCAGCAATATTTTGGGATGATGCCTTGCTTGGTCTAGAACTAAGATATCTTACGAGTCTTACTCCAATCGGGATTAAACAGGGCGAATTATAACCAAAAATATAAACGAATGAATATTGTAGACAATTACTAATTTTAACAGAAGAATTTCGAGCTTCCATTGTCTTTATATAACTAAATTACATCACGTTCAAGTGTAAACTAATCTAACTACTGAGCTTTTATACTAGACCAAGACGCTCAGCTGTGACCGAGTTGGGTGCAGTCAAGCGTGGGGCCAGTGAGGACGCCGGCCGGTTCATTACCTCCTACAGAAAGGCCTACTGGCTAATATTAAAATTGCAGTGACGTCAGAACATCTAGTCAAATGTTTTTGCCATAAGAATACCATTGAATGGGAGCCCAGTAAAAGTATTGATTATTTTATCGCGCATATTTAACGTTGACTGTTCCAACTCGCCGTCTTCGATGCATTGTGTATCGAAACGATTAGTTTGAGAATTTGACGATAATGGCTGCCCTAATTAGTGTTATTTTCTTGCATTTTTCTGAAATCGGAACTATATGTGCTTTTAAGTGCGTGAAAGGCGTGTTTTTAAAAAGGTAAAACCATATATTTTGAACTTAGAGACCGGTTGCTTTTGTGCAATACCTTAATGTCTATCGCTCGGCCAGCTTGTTTACAGCCTATACCCACTTGTTGTTACAGCACAGTTTTAAAAATTTATTGTTCGTGTTTAATTGTATGTTTTTGGCTAGTTTTTTGGTAAGTGTTACTTGGTGTAATTATGCATCAAAAAGGCTGTAATGAAATCTATAAAAATGGGCCTAAAGTTCATGTTTTCGGTTTTTCAAAGGACATAAATTTAAGCTTTAAGTCATACCCTTCATGAGCTACCGCAATTACCAAAATACTGTTTTAATGAACTTCATGAGCTACTTGAAAATACCAAAATACTCCTTTAATGAACTTGATATGAATTATGTTCTCTTATGGACATAGTTTCAGCATCTTATATTAATATTTAAAAACTGATTAATGAGTTCGAATACATTCTTGGATATTTCAATAAAGTCTTTTCTTTTTGAGCTGTTGTTAAACTATCTAAATGAAAACAACCTTTTGACTCCTATTAAAAATTATAAAAATCACCTAAAAATTGATATTTCAATAAATTTTCTTAGCAGCATTTCAAATACACTTCTTAATAATAATTATTGTTCTAAACATAATCATAATCTTTTGAGAAAAAAAAGCAAACTGGAGACTTTTAACAAATAAATATTAGACCTCAATAATTTATTTATTTATCAACGGGCTACTTACTACCCACTATAAAGAAAACTTACAAAACAATTGAAAATTAATTAATTAATTTATATTCTAACCTATGTATCATAAACATATAATTTAAATCATTTGAAATAATTAATAAATGAGATACTTAGTGACAACAACAAAATATACAAGATTACAGAAAGTAAGAGTTTAGCTGGAACAAAAGTAATTAAGGTTTTATTTTTCATTTTGCTGTAAATATGAGTGATATAGCATTTTGGAATACATCAGTACCTCATTGACAGTCTTTAAATTGCTTCTTAAATACTTTGTGATTTTGAAAATAATCCATATTGGCTGAAAAGTTATTTCCTAGTTTAGCTGATCTAGTCAAAAATGAGTTTTGCATATCTAAAGCTTTTTCATATATAATGATAAATAAACTACCTTAAAATGAAAAAGAACCAGGCTAAGATTTTTGATCTAAAATGTATGTTTAACTGTGAAATTTAAAATTAATTATTGCATATTTAAATATACGCCGGTAAAAACTTTCGCCTAGATTTGATGACGTCACGCGTAGGCCGCCAGGCCTTTCTATTGGAGGTATTGACCGGTTGCCATATAATGGGTATTTCTACGTTTGGATTGCTGAATATATTGTCATTGTTTTTAATGAAAACAGCTTCTTTAAACTTGCGCTTTTTCCGATGAAGTTCCTTGCGGACTGCACCACGACTCTGATCATTTAATGTTATGTTGTTTGGACCAAACATGGTCAGCGATCTGCGAACTTGTTGTTTCGCCCCCTGTCTGGACGTTTTGTTTCCCCAATATACGATTCCCCACATTCACATGGTATCTGATAGAGACGCTTCTTAGTATTGATCCAGAGGTCGTTAAGAGAGAGATGTCATCTTGCTCAGGCAGTCGTGCTATTGGTTCTACCGGTATAAATCTTATTTATGAACCTCTCCTTATAACCGTCTCAGATACATCTTGATATTGCCCGATTCAGCATCAAGTTTTAATTATTTCTAGCTTGGTTGCTTGAAAAGGGTTTGACTGGAAGTTAAAATGCTGACCCGTGGGGTTGGTTTCCTACGTACAAAAGTATTAATTAATCCATTCTTCTTACTGACGAGAACGGTACGCAGAAGTTCTCCTTCTCAATAGTCAATTTAATGGATTCATTTAGATTTTGGGCTTGACGATCGTGGTATTAATGGCATTAGTTTCAAGCCATTCCATGTATACATTCGCTATCACCGGAAAGAGTGGAGAACCCATTGGTAGGCCATCCTCGGCATAAAACCTAGTTTTAATCTGAAAGTGGGAGTTATGTAGACAACACTTCAAGAGGTCAATCACTCCCTCCAGGGGCAATGAAGTTTTTTTTGAAAATGTGTCATCATTCAATCTAGATCTAGCCTCAATGCTTAACTGTTCCTCCAATGGCATCACGTTATACACATACAGGCTTCAAACGTTAAAGCTAACAAACTTAAGTTAAATAAAGGCAACGGAAGTTCGAAATTCTTTTTTTAATGCCATAAAGAGGATACTTTACTACTGAAAACCGTAACAGTTTTTGTTCATTTATAAGGGTTTGGATTAAAGGTAAACTTAATTTACCTTAAGTAAATTGAGGTATTTAAAAAAAAAAACGTTATAAGAGATCAAATTCTGACTACTAGGCATTGATTTCCATTTTCAATGTAGATTTTCGTTCTGTATAACTTTTCCTAATAAGCTTTTGCTCTGGGACACTATCTCAAAATACTGATTCAAAATTCGAAAATGTTTTAATCAATTTATCTAAGTTATGTAGTAACAATCGCCTTATAATTCAGAACCATTTTTTTAAATTATACTAACTGATTTTTAAGGGTATTTCATGTATGGAGGTTATGGTGCCTATTTTAATGGCATGGTTGCTTAGTTTAATTCATTCGCAAATAGTCGATACTATTCCTGACAAGCAGGACAATCGGAGAAGAACGAGAAAGAAGTTGCAGTTTGCAGATGAGATCGACAGTGATAGTAACAATAGGTATCTACTCTAACTAGAATGATCTTTACTAATAATCGTAGTGACGCTGCTAAATTCATATGAATAATTGTATATTTCCATCTACTAATTGATCTTATCATTACTGCTTTATAGCTAGTTTAACTGCACTTATGCTTTAAAATAGGCTTTAAAAGTTCTTTTAAGGTAAGTGGTTGTTTCATTTCATATGAAACTACAAAAAATTTGCTTTGGCTATGATTGGCCGTAAAGTGGGATGTACGTGGACTTTTATAACTGACAGCATGTATAGTAAGTCCGAAGCAAAATGTAAGAAAAAGCGGTACTTATTTATGATAAATGATTAAAACAAAATTAGCAAAACTTGGAAAAGATGGTGGTAGTATTTTTCGACAAGAGACGTTTGCTAAAAAATATTTCGCTTCAAAATCGAACTTGAATAAATGTATAATAATAATCCAATAATTGTCGCTATGTTGGGGTATCTTGGTTTTGGCAGTGGTATTCATTCATTCTTGATCTGTTATTGTTTACGTTTTCATCACAGGCATGCTTCTAAGCATGTGTTGTATGCGAACTTAATGCATATTTAATGTTGTGTGAACTAGAAAATTTTTAGAGAATAATGATTTGTGGAAGCTCTTAGCAATATTTTCACGTCGCTGAATTGATTCCAAAGGCTTATACAAAGCATGGTTTGGAAATATCAGAAATAGAAATAGATTATTGCTATGCACTCCTCGTCCATTAGGTATATAGCCAGTAAATTCTATAGTGCACTTTCATTGGGCAACCACAATTGCACTATAATTGATTTGCAAGAGAAACTAACTGGACTTATTGCCTGACTCATAACTTTTACTATTGTGTTAGGAGCTTTTTGTTTTGGGCTCGATATGGCAGTTAGTTGTAGTAGTAATAGTTATTTTATTCGCATTTTTTAGGTTTTTAGTATCTTATTTACAGTTCGTTTCTAAATTACAGATCATAACAAAAAATCTATGGCTGATATTAAGGGTGCGAACCAGTTTACATACAATGGCTTCTATATATTATTCGATATGCCAGTTCTATAGGCAAGTTATTTACATTAATAAAATAATAAATATTGTTTTAACAAGTGTTTATTATGGATAAATGTATAACGAATAACGACATTTCTTTAATGTATATATTTTAGCCCTAAAAAGGGCCTTCATCTCAGAATTTAGCCTTGAAAAGGAGTGAAAAGTTGTCTTCTGAGTAGTCGGTCGTACTGTGGTCATTAATGTACAAAGAAATAATTAGCAGCTCTATAGTCTTATCTGGCATAGCATCAAGTACCCACATTATTTCTTCTTCATCAATCACATGTTATACACATTTACTCCTTTTGGGAATCGACTTGCTGTAACGCCTCTTGAAAAATACTTTCAGCGTCTTGCATTTTAAAAGTAGTGTTAGGCCTTGCCACAAACCCTTCAACTTAAGCCCAAATTAATTATATTGGATTTAGTTCACAGTGGTAGGGGTGAAGGCATAGTACCCTAATATTTCGTTTAGGAGCTATTTCATCAACCACATATTTTGTGCAAGGAGACTTATTTAATTTAACGATTTCAAGTAACTTCTTTTTAATCATATCTCGTTCATATTGTATTTCTTTTGAAGAAAGGCATTGATTAATAAATATCTTTTTTTCTTCAAGAAGAAGTTGGTATTTTTTCAAGGAGTCATTTGCCCTCTAATATAAAGGCT
This sequence comes from Pissodes strobi, assembly GCA_016904865.1. Taxonomy (NCBI): domain Eukaryota; kingdom Metazoa; phylum Arthropoda; class Insecta; order Coleoptera; family Curculionidae; genus Pissodes; species Pissodes strobi. The sequence goes on from MU190362.1 coordinate 17,085, forward strand.
GTTATAGGCAGGTGTGTGAGCAAGAATGGTTGTATGAAAGGAAAAACAGGTACTCGGCCTAAGCAATAGCCGAAACAAGGTTGTAAAATTGTACCTTTCTCGGCTTCTCGGATGTTTTATTACTGTCTCTAATTTTGAAACGAACTTCAATGACGTGAATGAAAAGGGCACGATTAAGAGAACTTTTGGTCTGCTTTTCCTTTTCGATAGAGAGCTTTTAAATAAATTCCAATTCCTTGTCTCAAATTGATATTAATATATTTCCATGATTTTATTTGCTCTTAACGAAACGTTATTTTAGGTGTTCACGGCTTAAGAGTGGCCCATTTAACCTTCAGTTTAATTCATATGCGATAAGACGTAAATATAGGTAAGTATTGAATTAGCTGAGGAAAAATTTTCTCGTGCCCTCACAAACCACATACGGAATTCTAATTCTCTCTATTTTATTTGCATTTTTTTATAGATCGAATGTGTTTTGGAGTAAACGAATTTGGACAAATTCTGCCCAACTAGCATTTTGAAGTGATCTGACGTCATTGTATAACGTAACTCCTCATGCAAATATAAAAATGACTAAAAAGAGCCGAATGCTTCAATTCTAAAATCTCTTTATTCAATAAAAAATACGAAATTACAATTTTGAAATGAATGGCGTCAGATATTTAGATTTATAAAGAAAAAATCCTCTACACCTACCTACTAACAATAGTGTTAAGTACAAATCCAGTCAGTTAGTCATCTAAAAAACTAAAGATTAATAATAATTGAAATACTAAAGATTAAAAGACAAAGTTACAAATTTAAAAATGACATATAGTATTTATAGCGACATATACAATTTTAAGGGACCCAGGTACAAAGATTTATGTAAAATAATTGAAATTTGTGTATATGGTTCTGTTTTGATTAAAAGTTCAAAGATAACATTTTTAAAAATCTTAAGATTTGCTGCTGATCTTATCTTATAAGGAAGGTAATGAATAAGCTGGTCCCTTTTCTGAATGAGTTAATATGTGCACATGTATATTATATCCAGTATTAAACCAGTGTCTTATTTCAAAGGTTGCAAACTTTTCCCTATCCATAAACAAAAGCAACAAGCACTCGTAGATGAACACTCAACAAGCTTTAAATTTTCCCCCTACTGAGCCCTGATATTACACGTACCGCCCTTTTGTGACTTTTGAAGGGGGAAGCACCGAGTAAATGTTTGCATAGTAAATCATTTTACGGTCATCTCTACTTAGATACTTTGACATGACCCTCAAAGAAAATGTAGCACTATTTACCTTTCTGCAAACCTCAGAAATTTGTGTCGATCAATCCAAATTGTGTTCTATATGGATACCAAGAAACTCAGTGCTTTCATCAATGGACACTCTCAGCTCCAATCCGAAATGTCTCGGGGGCGGTTGAATGTTTTTGTTTGGTTGAAAAGCATATGTAGTGAGATTTTTCCCTATTTAAAACTAACCGATTTGCTGCAAACCGTTTCTGGGCTTTAAGGATATGTTCATGTGTAAGTTGAACTAGCTCTTCAAACGAAATTCCCAATGTTAACAAATTTGAATAGTCTGTAAAATTTGGCATGGAACATTTCTGTCCTGTTATTTCAGAAGCAAGGTCATTAACATAAAAGATAAACAGCAAAGGGACCATCACACTTCCCTGCGGAATCTCCAAAGCGAACTCACTGTCCTCAACAACAACAACAACTCTCTGTCTGCGGTTTGCCAGATAAGAACGCATCCATTCTAAGGCAACACCTCTAATCCCATACCTTTCATGTTTCCACAGTAGAATTTTGTGATCCAGCCGAACGCTTTAATTCATATCTTCAAAAGTCAGCTTTTTTACGCTTGTTTCTAGATTGTTAGTTGGCTTTACATTTCATTGTAAAAATTCATTATTTCTTTAATCACATCAAATAGCAAATGCACAGCGTAGCACAAATGTAGCGTTTTTATTTAAATTGAAACTCCTTTAGCTGGTGAACCCGTTACGAAAACGTTACGAAATGTGTGACACGGCGCGAGACTATCGAACGTAAAGAGATATAGCGTTGGTAAAGACAGAAGAAGATAGTTACACGGTGCCACGGCGAGGCGAATTTTGCTTCCAGCCCGTCCACAGTTCAAACCAAGCATGAGATATCATCTTTTATTTTAGTCTCTTCCATCTTTCTCTAACCAGAGTCGATCGTCGAACGGTCCGGGGTTGGCATAAATTAAAAAATATATTTTATTATTTAACAAAAACCATGATAAGATATGGAGACAGAGTTATGCGTCGTATACCTAATAAACTGTGCAGGCTGTAGGCTGTTCTCCGTTCCTGTTTTGTGCGAATGAAGTTTCACTTCTGGTGTATGGGCCACAAGCAAACTATATTGTAATAACAATATGATAAATATATTATAGTTAATTTGAAAAATCTGTTGTTTTGGATGTTGCAGATCATCCATGTAGAGTAACTCAATTTGTAAATCAAATGTCAACTGGCTATTCATCATTTAAAAAAATATTATTATTATTTGGTTACGCCGGCCGGAGGTTGCGTTTTATATGGATAACCTATAATGCATATTGAAAACGTTTCTTTGATAATAACAGCCATACGAACTGGCGACATTAAAAGTTCAGTCTTGCCCAATATTAAACAATTATTTTTATTGTAATGAAACAATCTTTGTATATCATGCAAAATTTAATCCAAAAGGGACTTCTATAAAGAGCGTAACAAAGCGCTTTCGGCCGTAGCCATCATCAGTGTTACCTGAAAGTAAGTAAAAGAACACCCTGTCAGTGAAGAGTCAATGAGTGTTGTCGAGTTGGCACAATGGTTATCTTTTGTAAAAAATTGTTGATGAGTTGAACACTGTTGCGTTCAGTTAAAAAAATTTGTTGGAATTATTTTTATTTAGAATTTTTTTTATTAATATAAAAAGGAGGTTATTAATTTAAACTGATGATATTTAGTTCATTTTTGTGTGTAAAAAAGAGAAACATGGTGGATTTCTTTTACTCACTTGTTAGTGGACAAAGGACATATACATGGAAGCAAACAAACAACACAAATCGACAGTGGTCACAATAAAATTTCACACCTTGTACGTCACATTTTTGAGAAATGGCTTATGCGCCGAAAAAAGCGATCATTTTAAATTTTAAGAGTAAGACAAGTAATAAGTTGAGAGATAAAATTAGAAAAAGTTAATGTAATAATACAAAGTTAACCTAAAGTACCAAAGAAGTTGCTACTATGCCAGATGAGACCAACCAAACGCCATAATATGTGATTGATAAGTGCTGAATTATTTGAAAATTCGGTTGACTACTTTAGTGGTGGCTTGAAAGTTGGTTTGGAAGGAAGAAAGTACTTGATCAAGCGAAAATAGAGGACTAACTTAGAGGTGAGGTTAGCCGAAGTTAACTCAACTCGACGGATAGAAAAGAAAAGAAATGAGATGACAATAACCTGAGCTACAGTGACTTTATACAACAGTGGCGACAAACAGCAATTTAGCTCCGCCCATCCGCCATTAGGAGGCAAAATTTATGGCGGGCTTGTATTATTAGCATAGGATATTCAGATATTTTCTTTCAAATTAATTATTTTCCAGACATCTACCTATAAAATATGATATTAAATTATCGTAACACATTATGTTAATATAGAGGTGCTTACAACAAGTTTATTATAAAGTATAACCAGCGACAGTCTTACTTGCAAGCTTATTAATATTCTTTCTTTTCCTTGGAACACATTTTTAGTCTAAACAAAACAATTTTATTACAGTCAGTTTATGACAATTAGGACTATGCAAGTTTTACGATCATTTTTTTAACAAAAAAAATTTTACGTCTATATTTTGAGCTATTACAATTGGAATATAATTTTGAAATAGTTTCCATGTTAACAAAAAATAATAAAATACTATTTCAGTACAGAAAAACAAAGTATTTCCTTTAAACATCTTGAAGTTTAAAAATTTCGAAATTTTTTTATTTTATATAGAGGTGTTTTTGATGCTACGTAAATACATAACACAAGTTTTTGATATTCGTTTAATACTTTGCATTAAAAATTCCGCAATGTTGTATAATGAATTCATGCCACTGTAATTAAGATTAAGCCCAGAAAAATTAATGTTTTTGGGTATAGACACTTCGCTATGACTTCCATCGCTCTTTAACACACAGACACTAAAGTTTTATGTTGTTATGAAACTCCTTAAACGTTTTTAACCCTGCGACGGGCGCGCAGCGGTACTCCGTGCCGCATTTTTACATTTCATACATAATTTTTTAATTCCGATTGCTGCACGCCACTGTCGCGTCAGGAATTCTTCAAGGCACAGGGAGGCATTCAGGCTTTCTATTAGTATCAAATAAGACGCTAAGAGATCAAGTTGCACGTTTACGGCATTCCGTACCGCAGTGCGCCTTGTCATGTAAGTATTGAAAATTGCTATTTTACGGTTTTTTGCACTGAGTGTTACCTTGTGAGTATATAAATCTCATTTTATTTGTTTTAGGGATTGAGACGTGTTAAATAAACCACTCAGAGAAAAGAATTGTAAGATATTGCCGACAATTTATTCGAATTTTTTCTCGTTCTTGAGTTGATATTTCTATTTTATATTTAAAATATTTTACTATAAATATGTGTAATATCCTTTATTACTGCATAAATTTCAGATACTAAATAGATTTTAGCTTTATACTTTTTTTTGTACGTGCGGCATCCAGTACCGCAACGCGCCCGCTCACGTAATTTTCAAAGGCGCGCCTGCCGTAGCGTTAACCACACTATATTTACAACAAACTAAAGTTACACCAATAGTTACGTCCTTATAAGGCAAAAAAGGACAATCTTCTGCGAAAGAACACGTTAACAAGAGGTAAACAAAGAAAATTTTGCCTCGTCCGCCATGAGGAGGCAAAATTAGCCCGGTCAATAAAAATCGATACATCGATTGTCGCCACTGTCTTGTATAAAGTCACTGTAGCCTGAGCTAACTCATCTCATAAGAAGGGATGAAATTAGCCTGTAGACACATTGCTATAACTTCCATCACTCTTTAACACACAGACACTAAAGTTTTATGTTGTTATGAAACTCGTTAAACGTTTTTAACCACACTATATTTACAACAAATAAAGTTACACCAATAGTTACGTCCTTATAAGGCAAAAAAGGACAATCAACATACGAAAGAACACGTTAACAAGAGGTAAATAAAGAAATTTTTGCCTCGTCCGCCATGAGGATGCAAAATTAGCCTGGCCAATAAAAATCGATACATCGATTGTCGCCACTGTCTTGTATAAAGTCACTGTAGCCTGAGCTAACTCAACTCATAGAGGACTAACTTAAGAAGGGATGAAATTAGCCTGAGCTAATTCAACATTGAAAATAAAGAAAAGGGAAGGAAGTAGATGAAATCAACCTAAGCTGACTCAACTCGATAGGATAAAGAAAGAAAAGAAATAAAGATGACATTAGCTGGGGCTAACTCAACTCAAAAATTAAAAATAAAACTAAATTAAATTACCTTAATGTATTAAAAATAGGAGAAGCTATATGAAGTTGAAAATGCTTGATCAAGCGACCCTCCTGACCTCCAAATGTATGAGCGCAAAATGAATTCAGTTGAGAAGCCTTCTGTGTAACGGAATGTAGAATCTGTTAAGGTTGACCTGAGTGTTAAGGCAATGATTGTTTGTACGCAGCTCGCTGCGGATCTCGATGTCCTTCATGAAATCCAACCTATTGAAGTTTTTTGATGAAATGTTATGCAAGATCTTTGAATCGGAATGAGGACTGAAATTGTGATTATAATTTTGCAAATGTTCTCCGAAAGCGGAATTGTTTCGGTTAATGGTCTACATGTCCTACCGATGTAGGTGCACTCACAAGAATTGCCCGACATCTTATAAATCCCACTTTTTGAGAGAGTATCTACTTTGTCTTTAGTGTTATTTAAAAAAGTTTGCAATTGATTTCTGTTTTTAAAGGGAAGATGAGAATTATTGACAAATCGACGAATTGTTTTTGAAATCTTACGGTTGGTTTCCAAGTCAAAGAAAGGAATGGAGAAGTATCTCTTAGATGAATTTTCTAAGTTTTCTGAGTTTTGTTTTATTGATTAAAGTGTCAACAAGACTAGGATCAAAATGGTTGTTGAAAGCTATTTGTCTTATTATATTTACCTCTGTATTGTATTCAAAAGTAGACAAAGGTATATTAAGTAACCTATTACATAGCAATGAATAGCCGCCATCTTATGTTGCCAAGGGTGGTGGGACAAGTAAGATATGGTGTGGTCAGTCTGAATAGGCTTCCTATAAATCGAGAACTCCAAGATGTCCATCACTCTATGAACAGTGATGTCCAGACAATTAAGTTTATTATTGTTTTCAAGTTCGATAGTGAAATTGATGTTCGGGTGGATGATATTTAGCTTATCTAAACGAGCGTTGGCCCCTTGAGCATCGCAATCAAGGAAGCAAAGACAATCATCCACATAACGGTACCAATAAAGGGTCTTACGATTTATGACTGATTTCCAAATTGTTCATAAAAATATCTGCTAAAAAAGGAGAAAGACAGCTGCCCATATCCAAGACATCAGGTTGTTTATAATATTTGTTGTTAAATTGAAGAAAGTCTTGAGACAAACAAAGGTTTAGAAGCGACAATACATTAACTTTCTGTTGATCATTGATTTTATATGAAGTGAGAAGATCACCAACGAGTAGTACTGCCTCTGTTTTTGGCACTATAGTAAAAAAGGTTAGATACATCAAAAGAAACCATAATGTAATTAGGCGGAAGTTGTAAATTCTTTAGTTTATTGATTAAAGGAATGGAATTACTTACCGAATATGTAGGAGTAAACTTAGTAATATCCTTAATCAAGTTATATGTGAATTGAGCTATGAAATAAACAGGTGTGTTAGTAAACCTTACCACAGGCCTAATTGGTGTATCTATTTTATGGATCTTAGGGAGGCCATACAACCTAGGCATTGTAGGATTGCTAGAAATTAAGATTTTTCTTAGCATTATTTTCTTCAAAAAACGGTTTGAAATGTTTGATAAACCTGGTGACTTTCCTTATAAAGCTATTGAAATAATTATTAGGTAAATGAGAAAAATTATTATCGACCAAAAATGACTCGACTTTAGAAATATAGTCTGTCTTTTTGAGAATCACTAAGCAATTGCCTTTATCCGCCTTGGAAACAATGAGATCTTCATTCTTGACCTTTAACTTGAGTTTTTTCAAAGTTTTGAAATAGAAACTAGAAGACCGAGTGTTGAATTTGCTTTCAGTTGAATTTGTTTCAGATTAATGATTTTAATCTAAATTATGTGAACCATTTCTCAAAAATGTGACGTACAAGGTGTGAAATTTTATTGTGACCACTGTCGATTTGTGTTGTTTGTTTGCTTCCATGGATGTCCTTTGTCCACTCACAAGTGAGTAAAAGAAATCCACCATTTTTCTCTTTTTTTACACACAAAAATGAACTAAATATCATCAGTTTTAATTAATAACTGCAGTTCCCTCCTTTTTATATTAATAAAAACAAGTTCTAATTAAAAGTATTCCCAACTAAATTTTTTAACTGAACGCCACAGTGTTCAACTTATCAAAACTTTTTTACCAAAGATAACCATTGTCCCAATTCGACAACACTATTCACTATTTGACTCTTCACTGGCAGGGTGTTCTTTTACTTACTTTCAGGTAACACTGATGATGACTACGGCCGAAAGCGCTTTGTTACACTCTTTATAGAAACCCTAAACATAGGGTCAGAATTGTTGCACAAAAAATAATAAGATCACAAAAGGCTAGATGGGCAGAACTCATCCTAAGAGGCATTTCGCATAAAATTCGCTTAAAATATTGATAGGCAATGTTTGCATCAGTTTTGTTCCTGCATTTCATCTTTTTAGATGTTTAGCAAACATACTAAGCGCTAACAACTTATTTATTTTTCATCTAGATTTTTCTTAATTCTCGTTTTTAAATTATAGACTGAATATAAGACCTTGGTTTCAAAAACCAAATGTGGATGACGATGGGTTTGAAAGCCTCGTGGGGAATGGATCTAGGACGAGTGAAGAAGAAATAGTTCCTAATAATCAAAGTCCTCCAGTCAAAGGTATCTATAGTAGTATACCAGACTCGATTGGTTGCCAAATTTGGACAATTTTCCATCTGAAAGTGTAAACTCATTTGTGGTAAACTAAATGTATATTTTTATCATAATATTATTGGGAAACAATGTTTGCTCCAACTTGGAATGAAACTATAAAACCTTGTCTACTGAAAATTAATTTTAAGCTAATCATAGATACAGAATAGTTGGTTGGTTGGTTGGTGAACCTACTTTTCAGAGCGTCAATGGCTTTGCTATGAGGCAATTCGCCAGCACACCCTTCTTCCGGCGCTTAGACAGAGGCAGAGGTACCCTTCTGTTTGTGTTACACGTTTCTCCTATTTGAGGGGCCTTGTACTCGGGGGTGGGAACCTCCAGTATGACGGGCCTGTGCCCCTGGTAGAAATGGTCCCATGGCAACATCCGGCTTCCCTCGGCGTGAATGGGTATTTCTTCTGGCTAAATATCAATGAAAGGGCACATACTACCCTGGCTATGACGTCCGGTTTTTCCTCGGGGAGCTCAAACGGTCCCTGAACGATTGCCACGGGTCATCCAAAATGGCGACGGAGAGCCGTTACCCGACACTTGTTAATTCAACCGAGAACGAAGCGGAAGTGTACAGGCAGAGACAAGGGAGAGACTGGCAACTGGCCCTGTAAATTTATCCAGGATTTTTATCTCCTTTTGTTTCACGTAACTTCCTATACCTATTTCTTTGTCATTCATCTAGGCAGGCGAATGTAGGTGCCGTAATAATCGCTTTCCTCGTGGCTGCCAAGTTGCCTCCAGTTTCTGTATATAAATTTTGATGTTCTTTTTTTGCTCACGCTTGATTAACAAACAGAAGATATACCATGAATCAAAAATTTTGAATTTGACAACGCTGCAACGGTGACGCCCGCCGATGACGAGCCAGGTTTGGTATTTTTGTAATGGCCGCTTTGTTTGGTTTTGCTGTTTACGTAAATTATTGACCTTTATTTGTGATTACAGTGTATATTATTTAATTTGCATTTTTTATAGACAGTTCAAGATAATAGTGAAATGGATTGTGTTGAAGTGTGAATCTGCAACGTCTTTGTTCTTATATTATTTCAATTTGTCATTCAGTTGAACTTATGCCACTTTCGATTGTCTGCTTTCATTTGTTAAAGAAAGATTACCAGAAATGATAATTAATTAAATTTCTGTCAAATCCACTTAATCAATAATTGAAAGCATTTTGTTTACAACTAATAATGATAATAAATATTTATGTTTATATTAAATTTAATAAATGGTAAGGAAGATTCATAGTCTATTTGGCCATTCAGTTTTACAATGTTATTACTTTTAGTGATATTGATTCGTATTATCTGTAAAAAATATATATCAAAATGGAATAAATGTCAATTTTGGGTTATATGGGAGTATTTATTTAATTGAACCTTCAAAATTTGAAGAAATAAACAAAAAAAGAAAGGATGCTTAATTTGAATTTGGCGGGCAAATAACAGCGTCCGCCTCGTGCGCCATCTGCGTTCACCTGCCCTGAAGACAGACACAGAAGGCAAGGCAGCTTTCTCTCTCTCGGATGATTTAATAACATTGAGTTGTGCGTCTCTCCCTTGTCTCTGGTACAGAATAGTTAATTTGTAAAATTAATATATTTTTTAAAGCATGTCAATGAAATGGATAAAATGTCCCTCTAGTTGGATTTCTGCCAACAAACATGATATTTTTTTGTAAAACAAATATCAACTTGAGATCCATTATTTTAAAACAAATATAATGAGGAATTTAAATATGTGATTAATATACAGTAGGTACGATTTAAAATAAGCATATTTGTAATAAATGTTTCGTTTCAAGTCAACCCTAATTTATTTGCGTTCGTTTTTTAAAAATCAAAAAATTTTTTTATATATATATTTTGACTCATTAATTGCACATTTATCTTTTTCACTGAGTTAAACATGCAGTTGCAAAAGCGCGTTTTCTCTATTTCCGAACGCTTTAGAACTTGTTTCAGAACTTAAAAGCTTAAAAGAGTAAAATATTGTAAATTAATATATTTCAATTTTATTAATATATTTAATTTATTTTGTTTTCAAGTTGAAAGTAGCACACCAATAAGCGAACATGATAAACCAGAAGAATTTAAAAATGCATCTGCTAAGCCTGATAGTGTGACAAATCTAGAAGCTAGTTGTGCCCATTGCAAGAGAGGTAACACATACATTTAATTATATTATTATTGACATATTTGTATGTCAATAATATTTGTATGTCAATAATGTATTTTTATAGCGATTGTTTGGTGAGGCCCATAACTCACGAGCAAATTAAAAATTCAGAGAAGTTTTTAATTTAACAATTTATTAATTTATTTTAACCCATATTAACCGAAGATAAATAAAGCTCAAACATAAAACACTCATTTTTTCACAAACTTGCTTAAAATTGTATTTTTTAAGACGCATGTGTAATTCGTGGTAAACTAGAATAATATATTAGAAAGAAGACTCTTAAGATCATGATTTACTATTAGTCCGGCAGTCACTGGGGTGAACCCAAAACTTTGGGATTAATTTTTTTTAACGGATTTGTCATCTACAGGTCTCCTACTTTTGATATCCGAGTGATGACAAAGTGGCATCTTTGGGGAATTTAAGACTATCGATTATGTGAAATTATAATTATTGTTAAATTATAGATGTTTTTAACGTAAAAAGATGAGTATTTGGCTTTGATGTTATTAATAATGTAGGTTTTCGACAACGACACATCTTGTATACAGGGTGTTTTAAAAAACATATATTTTTACGTAAATTGAAATTGAAGCCAAAATTAATAATATTTGAAAGTACTTCTACATTTTATATATTTTTTAGGTAACAGGTATGCATGTAACACAACAAAAACATCCTTTATTATACAATCATCCTTTATTATACAGGGTGTTTCAACAAACACATTACTTGCGTAGAAAAAATGATGATTTTAAACACGCGTATCATAAAACATTAAGCTATTTTTTATATGGGTAAAGTAAGTGGGATATGCAGGTTTACCAGTCGTTATCAAATTCAGAATCAGCTTCTCTATCGGAAACTGCTTCATTTTCATCCTCATCATCACTAGCCGCTACAGCGGGGGTGAGGTCGTTGCAACAATGTTCGTTCCCGTGGCACATACAAAACATTGTGCAAGGCAATCTAGCACTTCTACACCCACATTTTTTGTGCTACACGGATTGGTACTTGAACAGGAGCATCGAATCAGTTGTAATATATCAGAAGGTGCCACCTCGACCTTTTCTGGTAAGGTGACTGGTAACAAACGCTTACCGTTGGCATCTTTGAAATATTCATAGTCCGTTGGTTGTAGGTTTGGAGGATTTGGTTTTAAAGCATCTTGCCATATACAAGTCTATAGGTGCGCCCATTTTACATTTTCAATGAATGCATCCTTTGTTGGCAAGATGCTTTTCCATAATATGCTGTTATAAATTTAGCAGCCTGACTTCGATGTCATCAATTTTTTTGTTTTCTTGGCCCATGTAAGACAAAGAGTATCCTTTTTTTAGAGTTTTAATAACTTTGGGGTTTTCCTATTCCATAATACATTGCAGTGGTGTCACAACCGCTAATTGCATGAGCTGCCAAAACATCTGGTATTATGTCCTGATGAGCTAAGAGCGACGCTTTTATATCTATTACCACACGGCCAGCAACTACTGACTCCATGAAAACGTGATTGGAAATTTGGGTTAAATTACAGAAATACAATAGTAACAAAAAAACATCTGTATCGTCTGACGTAACTATTATTTCAGCTTGTTTATTAGCTTTGGCTACACTAATTGCTTGTTGTACAATTATTGTATCAGCTTCCTCGTGCGTCGTCTCTAGGTCCTTTCGTCGAGATACTTTACCATTATACAGTTCGTAAGGTTCACCTTCTTCACCAGTTATATCTAATTTATGCTGAACATTATGTTTTATAATGTAGGCCTGGTCTTCTACAAATCTGTGACAAATAAGATTTATCAGTTGTCTCTTGTTGTTGGCTTCAGTTAGTATGATCTTACGCGGAGGTAGAAGCGTTAAATTAGATAACTGATAACTCCTGCTTGCGGTTTTACCTCTTTCAGAGCGAGTGCAGTCTTTGGTACTGTATTCTGCATAGCGGTCAAATACAAGGTGGACATTCCCGCGTTTTAAATGCCTTCCAACAACGCTTTTAATTTCATTAATATAGTCCTGTACAGATCCTTTTTTAGGCCAGTGAACGCACCACATTGGCGCAGAACCATCAATTATTATGGTTGTATCTGAGTTAACCGTCCTGTGAGAAACTGTCACCTGCAAAGCTTTTTTCATATTGGATTTGGACTTACATATCCCCATTTCACCTGTAAACATAGATGTTGGGACAGGCGACAACTCATGTGATAACACTTGCTCAATATCTACCTCCCTTGAGCTTGCTTGCAAGCCTATTACTCTGGAATAAATAATGTTTGTATCAAACACCTTGACACCATTCAAGGTTACATGTTTTTTGACTACTGACATGTTAACTGTAAGTTTGGACAAAGAAGCATGAAAACTTGATGGCCATGAAGCCTCAAAGGTTTTCATTTAATTTGTCCCAATTGAGATAGCATCGTATACATTAACATTTGGTGGTAATATGTGACCTGAAACTATATTAATAAGTTTTTTACGAAATCATTGAAATTGGAACACACAACCATCGGTAATCCAAAGGTCGTGGGTTCGAATCCCACTGATGCTATAAAATTATCAACACCAATTCTTAAATTTAATTTAAGTTACAAAATTCTAAAAACAAGAAAAACATCAATAGCAAAATTTATAAGTTTTATATTGTATATTTTTAAAACACCCTGTATATTGTAGATAATAATTGTTGTTATGCTATGTAAGCGTATAGTACCTCTACAACCAATAAATTAATCAGCGCAGTCAAAAATTATGGCCTAAGGCTAGAAAAACTACCGAATATATTTTTATGTCTTGTATTTTGGAACATCCTGTATATCTGGATTTGCCCAAGGATGACAGCTTGTCATCTGCCGGATATGGAAACTAGACGTATAGATCTACAAGAATCCGTAAAAAAAAACTTAATCCCACAATTGGCACTTCAGGATTCTGCTGCCGGACTATATGGTTTTTCTGTGTTTTTACGGGAGAACCCGTAGCGTAGCTGTTACGATATCTTTAATAAAGGCGTGCAGTTCTCTATTTTCTAACATTTATTCTGATTTCGGACCTTTAGAACATACTGTATATTGAAACAACCCATACCCGGGGCTTGTCTCTGCGTGTCATTGCTTGCGCAAATGGTTGGTTAGAACCCAAAATTACGTTGTGTTTGTAGTAGTTGTTATAGAGTTTGATACACGCTTCTTTCCTATTAACCTGATAATTACCTACACTCCTAGGACCACTTTCCTCTTTCGTTTTATGCCTTACTAAGCTAATAATTTAAATCTGCCCTAAAAATAGATTGCCTTTCTAATGCTAGAAATAAAGGTCGTTGGATCCCAAACAACATCTATTTGCAACATAATTGAAATACGCTATCACTCGCAAGTGGATTTTTTGATGTGTAAACATCTTACGCGGCGGTATGAGGGTAAATCTCGGCAAATGGGACGGAAATGTGTAAACCGATGTGACATCACAACCCATGCGCATTGAGGAGCAAGCTAATCCAGGACGGCCGCGATTGCAGCGACCCAAGTGGCGCTTCTAAAATGCTAGCCGCTAGAGCGGTATTAGATTTTCATGTCCATGTTGTCGATATAGGACATATGTTTTTCTTCAAACGTCAGCAAATCCGTCATTACTCGACTGGGTAGGCGGCCGTGAAGTTTCGTTTTTCCTCCGCCGGAGCTTTACTTTTCACTTTTTCGCCGGCGGAGGTAAAAGTGTTGTCATAGCAACATATATACAATACAAATAGACAACAAAATAAGCGTCAACAACTCAAGATTTATTAAACTACAATTTGTATTTATCACTCAATTTGTGACTGCATTTCTAAACATCACTAATTTAGGAACAAATTGGTTATTATTTAATCGAACTTACTCAATAACTGCTTATCAATACGGAATTAAAACGCAATCGAAGAGGCAATCTTAAAAAAATAATTATTGTTGACAGTGTCCACTGACAGCTTTATGTTACATTATATTCACCGACACCGGTCTAAGCAAGGCCACCTACGACCGTGGTCTAAGCCGCCTTGCGAACCCATTTATCTTTAATAATAATTAGATATTATTACTATTAAAAAGAGATGTTTTTGCATTAATTTGTCGACATTTGAAGAAAAAACAGCATATTTTATTTGGAGGAAAAGTTACTTTTCATGACTTGCTCTCTATTACCAGCCTCACTCCGTTCGGCTGTTAAACACGAGCGCGCCATGAAAAGTATCACTTTTCCTCCATATAAAATAATATACTATTACACATCAGTGTCTCGAGTACTAGCAGACTCGGCTCAATTTTTTTTAATGTAGAAGAGAACACGTAACTACAACATTCGTAAGGTACAGTGGACAAGTACTCCAGACAAAGATTAAACTAGGATAAGGTGAGACAGAAATACCTTGCTATTTTAAACAGTGATATATCAAAGCAATAAACAGGTGAATAACTAGTAAAAATTATCCTAAGATAGGTCTCTCACAGCAGAAATTAAAACAATACGGTGTAAAAATAAAATGCAGCTGTTTTACTAAATGAATAAATAAATAGATGATAAGTCAAGAACACAGCAAGAAACATAGTCGTACCATTACAAATTCAATAATAAAATGAGACAGGCAAATGCAGGGCCTAACCCAAACTAACCCAACTAACCCAAACTAACCATGCACGGATTACCCATTTACAGAAACAGACAATAACATTAGTGATGTTTAACTTTGCCGATTTTATGTCAGATATTCTAAGCTTAATACCACCCGTGTTTGGTAAAGTTACGCGATTGTCATTACCCCTGGTATAACTCATCTTTTTGCCATGCAACCAACGGGTCGAGATGCGAGCAGCGTGCTCTAAAAAGGATCTGGCAGTATGAGGGGACGCAGCGCATCCAACCCAATTTTTCTTCTGTGACAAGCGGGACTCAACGGGTCCAGCGTTATAATTTCAAGATCCTGGAGTCTCCTCTACTGCTACAAATTTGTATTTTCGGTACGCGGACGATAATTAATATCTCACAGGATCTAAATGCAGTCATTCTTTTCTGCGACAAGGGGGATGCAACGGATCCTGCCTCGTAATTTTTATATATCTTTTTTTCTTTTTAACTGGGATGCTTCGTTATCGTACATTTGCCATATAAAGCCAATCGGAATAATAATAATTTAAATATTTTCCAGACACAAAATACACACGTCAACAATAGGTAACAATATTGCCTGAATTCGTGCAAATAAGCCGTCGTCTACTGTAGGAAAATACTACCCCTTTCTATTCGGATTCGGCCCTGCATTTTGTACCCGTAGTGAAAACTATGATGTGATTACGCTTATCTTATATTTATAAAAGTAAAATGTATTATTCTTTTAAGACTGACCATGCAATTTTAATCCATTATAATTTGTTGTAATTTTAACCTGTTTTAATGGTTCTAAAGTTGTGCTTTTGGTGGTTCGTTTATTTACACTAAAATAGTGTGTATTTTAATGTATTTTATATATTTTTTTTATTCTTATTATGTATTTTATACTTTTTAATTTTTGCATTTTTTTTATTTTAATTTGACGTGCAAATATATATTTTGTGGTACCAATAAATTATGATTATTATGACTATTGTCACACCAATAAATTGTGATTATTATGATTATCTTAGATATACGGTATCACCAAGAAGAGCCGCTCTCTTATTTTGTATGGCAAGTTTTACTTAGTCCTATCTTAACCTGATCAATTTGATAGAAATTAGAAAAATATTTTAGGGTAAATAAATCCCTGATCAATTCTAAATTAAATAAATAAATCTAACTGGACACTTACTTTAAATCAGCTGTGGTGTTTTTCTCGTAAAAAAATCCCTATTATCGCCAAACTGTCTACAACTTATTGTATCTAACGGTATTGCCGTGCCAGATATCTATTCTCAAAGAGATTTACAATTTTGGTCTATTAACTGGCCCTCGGCGTAATAGAAAGATAAGTCTGTTATATTTTTGTCAGTAATCCGTTGGTTTGATGAGTTAATTAAATCCCCTACTATGTGAATTTTTGTTTCATTTAAACTTGAAATTTTTACTTATTGATTATATAACACACAAATGAGAGCCATGTCTTATTTGAAGAGATTTTAACGATTTACTGTCATCCCTGAGTCTAGTCGAAATTTTACCTGCCCGTTGCGACAAAAGAAATAGGATCGAGCCCTTATGTACCCGTGCCCCAGAATATAGAGTTATGTAAAATTAAAATAATGAAAGTATAAATTTTGCGTAATAGAGGAATAGTACACATGGAAACGTTGTTTTTTTTCATTTCTCTTTCAGGTTGGATTGTTGAATGACTTCGAGTGGAT